>VDFB02164947.1:0-12315 GCA_007258455.2 Sequoia sempervirens | reverse complement strand
GACCTTCGACTAGAGTGGTTCACCTTGAAATTGAAACTTCATTTGGTCCTTGTCGTCTTTCCCACGGGCGGCCCTTCCGGATTTCTTACCCTTGTCCTTTTCGGTAGAGGCCCCTGAAATTCCTGTTGCCGATTCCATGTATCCTGCAAGCAGAGGGTGAAGTCAGCACAACAAAACACCGAAAACGTTAATGTTAGTCTGTATTGCAAGCATATCATATAACTAACCATTTAAATGCATCATAAATTTAATTCTCAGATGATATCGATTTCATTTTGGGGCAAATGAGCAATCCGGGCCCGAAGGGCCGGACTTCCCTGGCAGGAATGCTGCCAGAAAGGGAAAACACGCCCGAAAGTTCCCGGAGACCCCCGTTGGTTAGATTTTGATGTTTTAAGGGGTCCATGATGGAGAACGACATGATTTAGGACGTGGGTCGAAGTCTGATTCTCGATTTGGATTGATTTGGATCGATTTGGGGAACTCCGGGGGTTTCAGGCCGGAAGGCAGTCAGTCGAAGGAAGCCGGCGGCGGTGGACACCAGACCGAAGTCCGGCGGCAGAAGTCCGGAGGCTGGAACCCCGGAAGGAAAAGGTCGGCCAAAAACAGGTTTGGTTTTACATTTTTAGACCAGACGACATTTGGAGCACCGGGCCCCGGAGGCCGGGAGGATGCTAGCTGACAGCCGCCGCGTGCTTATTAGATCATTCTAAAAGGTGGCGGCGAGGAGATGACCGGAGACCGGTGGGTGGGGAGCCGACGGAGGTTCGCCGCCAAAGGAATTTGGAACGTAGCCCAGCGATGACGGCGACGTGAAGTTCGGGCCCCGGTGGCCAGAGCGGCTTGAGGTACAGGCCGCCGAGAGCATTTGGCGATGATTTGCACAGCGGCGGTGAAAGTGGAACCAGGACTTGGGGACCGGAGAGACAGGGGACGCCAGTCGCTGCGAAGGAATAGACAGCGACAGCGAAGAGGCCACCGGGGCCCGGGAGACGGAGCATTGCTGTTTGACGACCGCAGGGAAATTTCATCATAGCTCGGCGATGGCGGCGGTGAAAGCAAGCCCGGAGCCCGAAGGTCGGGCAGCCGGGAGGGTTTCACCATGAGGGACGGCGGAAACATTACGGAGTTCCGAGGTCAGAACTTAGGACGGCTGGGCCCGGAAGGTTGCGGGGACTTAGAAGCAGGGGCCTCGCTAGGAGATTTTGACGTTAAAACGGTGGGAAACTTGCTGCGGAGGCCCAAGATCCGGGGTCCAGATGCTCGGAGGACGAATCACTCAAAAAAGAGCCTGACTTCTCAAAGGGACAAACAGCGGTGAAGGTGGACGGCCAAGGTAGAGGTCGGGCCCGGGGTACCCTTCCGCCCTGTGTGAAGAACAGCCAGGGGAAGGGAAAACCCCGAATCGGTCACCGGCGATTTCGGCGCGGGTCCCGCAAAACTTTGCGACAGGCTATGGGCTACTGGGAGGTGTTCATTTTACGCAATTTTACTTTATTGCTTGTTTTACCGAAATCCACCAAAAGATCAAAAATGACGGGAGAGCGAATGAGGATGGCCTACCTGCAACTCGCGAAGCGGGAAGCTGATGGAATTCACCGGTGGAGTCGACGGAGCGAGGTTGATGGTGATGATCGTGACGAGGGTGATTGCAGTGGGCTCCAATTCAACCGCTGCTCCAACTCGCTCAAATTCGCTAAGTGAAAAAGACATTGGCGGACCTCGGTTTATATACCCAACCGCTCATTAATGTCGCATTTAATGCCTCGTACGTCCTCGCCAAAAGTGGGTGATTCACCCGAAGCCTACGGGCCGCGGGCGTAGACTTCCTGATCCCAAGAAAGCGGGAAGGTCGGCTATAGAATAACCCGGGCCACGGCGAAATATTTTTGTGACTTTGGACGACGCAAGGATAGAATAATCGGGTCCGGAGGGCGGGTGCGTGAAGAGCTCACACCATATGAATCCTCGACTTCATCTTTTAACGGGCGGCGCAGCAACACCTCGAGGGGCCGGAGCGGCGCCTGACGCCGTATCACCACGCGACGGCACTTTATCGCGCGCGTAACTGACCTCGGGAGCCTTTGAGGATGGGCTTAATCGACAGAGGATCGCTGCCGCGACGGGTGATCCCCGGGCAGAATTCCTGACGCACCGTGTTCGAGATAGCCACACCCGAAACCCATAAGGAACAACGAACTTAAATGGTGGTTCCAGGGGCAGCTGAAAGACGCTCGGGAACGCCGGGGCTGGGCAATGAAAAAGGGGAAACCCAATAAGGGAACCCCGGAGGCCCAGGCCCGGAGGGGCCCAGGGCTGCCCCAAAGCCCGAAAGGCCTAAGGAACCCACAAGGCCCCGGAGGGCACCAAAATTTAAAAGGGGAACCATGGTCGATCTTAGGATGAAACTTTAGGGTAATATCGACCATGCAAAATGTCAAAAAAGAGGGGCATGCAAAACGAGGCAGCCCCGACAGACCCGATAAGGAAAAAGAAAAGAGGGTCCCCATTCCCAACGGGGCGTGTGTGCTGAGGGCACAACAAATGGCGACTCCGCTGGAGAACGCTCTGGAGCGTTCTAGGGATAAATATTCATTCAGGACCCAGAATCTCTGGTTTCGCAGACCAGAAACGTCTTCCAAGGATGAATCCGGGAGAGCGAGATCCTTAATTGGGTCAGCTTACATGACATCTCGAAAGTGTGTGTAGAGTGAGTTCATTCCTTTCCTAGGGATAATAGCCAAGGTTATTACTTGAACCAAGTGAGCTACATAAGTTGCCTAGCACCAAAAGTAACCTAGACATTGCCCCGCTGCCAGTTAGGCGTCCATAGCCCCGGCGGAGTTGTCGCTACAATCTCATGGATATTGCTCTACTGCCGGCCGGGCATCCATAGCCCCGGTAGAGTTATCCGAACACCCATACGGTCGTTTATTTTCTTTTTTTAGAGTTTCTTTTCTCTTCTTTTTACTTTGATATTTCATTTCTCTTTTACCATTTAGCTCGATCGGCTAAGCATTGAAGCCTACAATGGGTTTGAGACTGCAGTGGTCACTGGAGTAGACTTAGGATTTTTCACTCACTTGGGTGTCGTGACAACCATAGCATGGTCCTTCAGAATTTATTATTATGTAATTTGTGTGAGATCCGAGATGTGGGTAAGAAGATCCGGCGAAGGGTCAAGTTCTGAGCAAAATTCAGACAAAGAAATCATTCATGGGAAGCTCTGCAAAGACCGATAGTCTAGAGTGAATGTTTAGCCAGAGAACACAAAGAACGGATAGCAAAGTGAACCGCTTGTTAGGCAAGCACAGCCACTACAAAAGGAGTAGGAAACCTCTCTCAAAACAAAACTACCGGGAGGGAGAAAGCTAAAAATGACGCGAACAAAACGCAACAAGCAAGAAAGCAACTATTCTAACCTATGCACAGGTATTTACAGCGAAGAGCTTGAAGGAGCTCAAGCTTGGAAGTAATGCTTCAGGTGCTGCCCGTTGACTAGCAACGGGACATTTTCACCGGTTAAGTTTTTTAAGCGGAAGGCATTATCTCCCAAAATCTCAGCTATCTGAAAGGGGCCAAGCTAGAGCTTATCGAATTTATTGTGTCCCCCTTTCTTTTCATGGGCCTTGTCCCAATATAGGACCAAATCTGCAATCCTGAAGGCCTTGATTTTGGCTCGGCAGTCGAACCATCTCTTCACTACGCCCTGATGCTTGGCGAAATTTTCTATTGCGCGGTCTCAGACATCCTCTAAATGTAAAAGTTTAGCTAAACGAGCTTCCCTACGATCTCCTCCATAAAATTCATTGATGAACTGAAGAGTTGGAATTTTCAGGTGGATGGGGAATATTGGCTCAAGACCATAGACAAGGTGGAACGGGGAATCACCAAGGGCAGCCTTATGGTGGGTGCGATCAGCTCAAAGGGCAAAACGGAGCTGGGTATGCCAGTCCTTGGGATTCCTATCTAGCAGCTTTTTGATCACGGTAATCAAATTCTTGTTTGTAGACTCGGCAAGGCCATTTCCCTGAGGGTAGTAATTAGATGAAAATTTGAGGGCAATCCCATAGTCAAACGCCCAGCTAGCAAATTTTAAAGAAGCGAAGGCAGGTCCATTGTCACATACTAGAGCATACGGACAACCAAAGTGATTTAAAATGAAACTTTCTAAGAAATCAGTAACTACTTCAGTTGTACAATGCTTACAAACTATTGCTTCCATCCATCTAGTACAATAATGAGTAGCGGTCAGAATGTACCTGTGTCCTGCAGATGATGGAGGGCTTACCGGACTGATGAAGTTGAGACCCCACTGTGCAAAAGGCCTTACCTATAGCACGGGCTGCAGTGGGACAGCAGCGTTCCTTTCCCTGGTGGTAGCGGTCTGGCACGTATGGCATGAACGAACATGGCCATGGGAATCTTTGAAGACAGTTGGCCAGTAGTACCCTGCCCTTAATATCTGATGGGCCGTAGAAGAACCCGAGCCATGGCCTGTACCAAACTTATTGTGAAACTCCCTTAGAACACGTTCTGCTTCCTCCTTGCCGAGGCATCTTAGATAAACACCCTCATGATTCTTCTTATAGAGAATGGACCCTTGTAACATATAACCGTTGCTTTTCAATCTGAGGGCCCTCTTCTGGACTCCTTACAGATGCAATGGACACTTATGATTGAGCAGATAATAAACATCTTGATACCACTCTCCCGGGGAGACATCTTCAAGCTGATATTGCTGCACCGTGAGTTCAGGTCCGACCTCTGTTGCTGTTTCGGCCATTGTACGGGTGAGTGCCTGCCCTCTTACCAATTTCATTGGTTGGATCTCCATATCATATTCTTGGAGTAGGGTGACCCACTTAGCCCTCCGTTTGCCCAACTCATTTTGCATGAGAAGCATTTTGACTGCTGGGTCAGGGACAATTGCGAACACCTTATTGCGTAGAATGTAGTGTCTAAATTACTTTACTCCCCTAACGAGAGCGTATGCCTTCTTTTCTATGTTGTGGTAACGTAATTCAGCATCTTTGAGGGGTGCGCTCATGAAGGTGATCGGATGCTCATTTCCTTCGTCATCCTTTTGGGTCAACATACTGGCACAAGACTGCTCCGAAGCAAATGAATAGATGTAGAATGGCTTCAAATAATCTGGACTGACCAACACAGGTGCCTCAGCAATGGCTCATTTGATATCCTTAAAGAATTTTTTGGCCTCTGGTGTCCATTCAACTTTAGCGTCCTGCTTGAGCATGGCATTGAGAGGTTTGACTATTTCCGTGAAGCCGGTGATGAATTTCTAGGCGAAATTAATCGTTTCGAAGAAAGACTTTAATTCCTTCTTGCTGCCCGGGGGCTGAATCTTGAGTAGTGATTCAATGCATTCAGGATCAATGGAGATTCCTTGCTCTGAGATGATGTGCCTGAGTAATCTGCCTTCGGTCACTCCAAAAATGCACTTCTTGGGGTTGAGGGAAACCCTGAATTCCTGGCATCTCTGAAATACTTTGCATAAGTCAGAGACGTGATCACCTCGCTTCTTGGAGAATACGGTCAAATCATCCATATAGATGATTATACATTTGCCAATCAGGTCCTTGAAAGTGATATCCATGGCGCGTTGGAAAGTGGCGCCGGCGTTGATGAGCCCAAACGACATTCTTCTGTACGCAAATGTCCCCCACTTGGTGGTGAACACAGTCTTGTGGCGATCCTCGTATTGTACCATTACTTGATTATACCTGGAGTATTTGTCGAGGAATGACATCATCTGGGAGCCGTTGACGATTTGCATCACTTCGTCTAGTGAAGGTACCGGATAGTTGTCCTTTTCTGAGGCGTGATTGAGATTGCGGAAATCTACTCACAATCTGATCTCTCCATTCTTTTTCCTGACCGGGACTAAATTAGCCACCCACGTAGAGTGCCTAACAGGAAAGATGATTCTTGCTGAAAGTAATTTCTACACCTCCTTGTAAACAATAGGTTCTAGCAGGGCATTAATAGGGCGCTGCCACTGACGGAATGGCCTCACCTCAGTCTTTAGAGGGATCGTATGCGTGATGACAGATGTGTCGTATGTTTTCAAGTCTTCATAACTCCAAGCCACCACATCAGGATATCTGTGCAAAGCATCCGTGATTCCCCTCTTCTCTTTGGGCGTGCATACCTTTCCAATAAAAACATTCTTGGCATCCTCGGCCGTTCCCAAGTTGTGAGCATTGCACTGGCTACTTATAGTCTCCCTTTTTGTTTGCCGGTCTTGATCCCTGATCTGATCCAAATCGAATACATGCTCCAGCTGAACCATCCCTCTAGGGATCGTGTTGGTTTTCAGATTGATAACCCCTTCTATGTCCAATTCAGCCTCCTATGGATCAGCTTCATCGATTATTTGGGTAGCAAAGACATCAGAGCTTGTGATGAATTGGAGGATATGCTTGTCATCGTTGAAGACCTGTAGGTGGGTAACATTGTCCGGGATTGATGGCGTAGATGTCAGCTCAACAGTGAACTTCTTAAGCCCTAACAAAGAGAGGGGCTGTAACATGCTGGCTGCTTGAGCCAAGGCATCAGCTGTGCGATTCTGAGCACGAGGGATCAGTTGTATGTTGACCGCATCTAGGCCCTCTAGGAGATCGCACACCCTGTGTCTATAATTGGCGAGTCTTCGATCATGGCAGGAGTACAATTTCCTGACCTGCTTAACCACAAGTGCGGAATCCTTGAAGACTTGCAGTACTTTCACATTTTTCCTCAAGGCCATAAGAATGCCAAGGACCAAGGCCTCGTATTCTGCCACGTTATTGGTGCAATAAAATTGCAATCGATGGGCGGCAAGAAATGTCTTACCCGTTGGACTGATGAGTTCAATCCTTGCCCCAGCTCCTTGTCTTGACTTTGATCCATCAAACTAGAGCGTCCAACACTCAGAGGATTCTGCATCCTCGGGTTTGATTGAGTCTTCATTCTCTTTTGGCTGGGCAGTGGGCCTAGTGATCTTAGGAAGGCTTTCCGGGTCGAGGCAACAATCGGCAGGTGATCCGGGCGGTGCCTCCTTTGGTGTTTCCATCAGAGGAGTAGTGGCCTTCTTAACATGCTCCACTGCTGCTTGGCATAAGCAATAGTCAAACTCGGAGTGAGCAGCATTGTGGACCCTACACCAATTCGGCAATAATAGGTCTTGGAAATTCATTCTAGCTCCTAGGCTAAGCTGATCTCTTGCACATTTTTCCATAAACTCCTAGAAGCCATCGAGCAATCCCTAGTTGTCACCTTTGTCTGGCTCATCGTCAGCTTCCGCCAACATTTCTTCATCTGGGGGCATTTGCTCGGAACCCGTCGAGGGACTGCATAATACCAACAATACCTCATCTGCCTGTTCTTCTTGAAGCTCAAGCTCATTTTGGTAGGCAAAAGGGCGGTAATTCCCCAAGTCACTCTCTGCTAACAGCACCTCGCTGAGATTATTGTATTATGTGATCATATATTTCATTCGGGGTTCACGGTCAATACAAATCTAATTTGGAAGCCCCTTCCACGGCAACCACATGTGAGACAAGTCGGTGGCGGTGTATCCATTCAGCGCCTTGGTAAACTCTCTCCCCAGAATGATTCCATAAGCATCAGGTATGTCTGCCACTTGGATGTCCACAACCTGCTGTATCCGGGGGTCCACAACGATTTGCATGGGGATGCGATTTATTTCGCCCACGATATTAATCTTCATTTTGTCCAGTTGGGTGACCTTTCTCTTTGAAGGCATGGGAGTGATGCTGAGAGCTTTGCACACGGCCAAGGGCATAACGTTGGCAGACGCGCTTGAATCGAGCAGGCAGTTGTGCAAATTCTTTCCAAAGACCCTAATAGTAGTCAGGAACGGGGGAGTTTCCAGTCTCCCTTGGAGGATACCGATGGGTGTGTCCATTTGAGCTATTTAGCCTTTGTTCCTGTCACTGCCTGTATCCTTGGTTTGTTTAAACTGCTGGTCCTTGAGAGGCTGTCTACCAGTCCTCTCTGGCTCCTTTTCAATGTATCTGCCAGCTGACTGATTGATGGGCATATGATTCCTTCTTCCGGTGTTGTCCTGTATCTCTTGTTCTTTCCTGGGCTCCTCAAAGGTTACCCTCTTGGCCGGGGTCTCTTGTGTCGTGCTAGATGAGGGAGTCCCATTCAGAACCCTGAAAAAGGCGTGCCTCATGGCAGGAACCTTGAGCAGTTCGAAGGCCGACAAACTAATTTTGACCTTCTTGAACTCCTCCACCACATACTCACCCATTTGCTCGATTTCAGAGCTAAAGGCCTGGCCTATGGGGGAACTAGGGGTTTGACTCTTGGTTTGCCCAGGCAGATTTTGGGATTGGCCCTTGGGTTGACCTTGCGGTTGGTTTTGGGATTGGTTCCTGTTGAGATATTGGGCGGGTATATGAGGGAGCCCTAGGTTATTGCTGGCATTTGGATCAGGCGGGGTGGCGAAGTTGTTTGGTGGGGTAGAAGTTGTGAAGGGCCCGCCGACTTGTCTATTCCTAAGGAAATAGGGACTTGACCATTGATGGAACATGTGGACCTCATCGACAAATGGCTCTTCTTCATCCATCGGACCGTTATCTACCGAATCAAAAAGCTGAGCTAGAGTTGATTCGTTTCTTACCTCTTGCGCTTTCTCATCCTCGATGGGGGCGGGCTCGGCTTCGGGCTCGTTGCGGTCTCCTCGCGGAAATGGCGCCTGATTGACTACCGTATACAGAATCGTGGTTCATGGGGACGAAGCGTCCCTACAGCTTGGCATTATCGGGACGGTGACATTTTGTAAATTCCCATTTGGGAGATTTCCGCAGTCACCGAACTCAGGGCAGTCCAGCTCAGAATGTCTACTGGTTTTGTGAAGTCGGCACCATCCGGACAAAGCTGCCTCGGCCAGATACACACCGCTGGATATTCTGTCATTGCCTGCCGGTTGATCGAATGGCGTGGGGACACCGCCGTTGTTGGGCCTGGTGTTCCATGTGCAGTTTTTCCTCTGAGAAGGCCTTCTTTCTGTGTTTTGATTGGAGTTCTGCCCCCTCTCATAATTCTCGGCTCTGTGAGGTGTACCGCCTCGATATCTCATAGTCTCTATTGTCTCGACTCGACCGTCTCCTATTGAGATTGGCCTGAAAGTTGCGTTGGGAGGCCTGCAACTAATTATTCTGGTTCTTCAGATGCGTCATCTCTGTAGACATCTTCTTAATCATTTCGGTCAGCTCTTCTAGCTTGTCTTTCTCGGCCACACCTCCAGGCGACGGGGTCGGGCTCTGGAGAAAAGCGGGCGAGGCTGCCGGCTGATTTTGATATGCTGGAGGAAAGTCCGGTCCCGACAAGTATAACGGCGCCTGGGGCTGTTGGGAATATGCTTGCTGTTGCGGAGCCATCTAAGAATAGTTGTACTGATGCTGGGGCTGCGAATAAGACGTTGCTGGAGGCGCATAATTCAACGGCTGCCCCGGATGTGGCACCATGGGCAATTGAGGCACCTGGTTCATGAGAGGAGTTTGGTGAGAAAACGCTTGATTGAGCCCCTGAATTTGCATTGGATGGGCGACGGGCCCCAAAGAGGGCAGAGGGCCGGATATATTTTGTCCCAAATCCGCACTTGCAATGACAGCTTCTGCGTAGGCGGTCAGTAAGGTAGCAGGCGGCGAGCGCATCTTTTTTACCAACGCCGCTGTGAGGTTATCCAGGGCCGCGTAGTAGACCGGCAGAGCAGCCGCATCATTATGGAGGTACGGATCCTAAAGCCTCATGTGAGCCCGATGAAAGCGATCATTGAAGGAGCCAATGGGTTCGTTGACCTCCCTTCTGATGGACATGAACTGCTGGTAAAGGTCAGCGGGGTTGACAGGAATCTTGTACTTCTGCAGGAAGGCATTCTTCATCAGGGTCCACGAGGTGATCGATCCCTGCGGTAGATTGATGTACCAGTAGAAGGCCTCTTCTCCCAACGAATGCGGAAAGAGGCGACACGCCACGTCCTTGTGACCCACCTGTATTTCGGTAATCACCATTTCGAATATCTTGATATGTTCTTCGGCTGTTCTTTGCATGTCACGTGGATGAAATTTTGAACAAAAGCCCTCCGGATTCTTTTGCATATCATTATAAACAGCAAAGTGTATTGGCGAAGGGTTATGCACAAGCCAAACCATGGGGGGAGGTGGAGGTGGCGCTTGCTGTTGGAGAACAGGGATTTGGGGCTGTATTGGCAATACAACCACAATTTGGGGCTGCCCTTGAGCTATGGCTGACTGGAATGTGCTTTGGGCTGAAAGGGCCGGGAGAGGAGCGAACCTCTGATTGCCGAAAGGAAGATGTGCAAATGCTGTTTGAGATGGTTGGGTGGAAGATGAAGGCCAGCCAAGTGAAGGTGGAGGTGAAATGGAGGCGGATGGAAAAAAGGAAGAGACGAAGCTGCTTCCTTGTGTTCGTTTCGCCCTCGTGGGAGGTTGCAATTCTTCAAATTCTCCCTTGTTTGGTGCTAATCATAGAATCCTTTGAAACCTTTCTGGGGAGAATGATCTGATCCGATCCAGCTTCGCTTTATCCCGTAGCTTAGTATTCCGATTGCGGCCCTCCTTCTAGTGCCGCCTGCTGATGGTAAGTTTTTATGCATCTCTCAACACAGCTGCATAGGTGCACTACCTCTCTTGAAAGACAATTTCCCACAATCGAGTTGCAAAACACTATCCCAAGGTCTCTCGGATGTCAGGTCATGACGATGCTTAGATACCTCAGTAGTTTGATGTGATTTGCTGGAATCACAAGGTGGCCTTACAGAAACACAAAGTATGGGCACAAAGCATGAAGTTGGAACTTTGAAAAAAGAGTTTTTAGCATGAAAGCAATTATGTCTTGGCTGTAGGTTCAAACAACAGTCTCAAACTCCATCTAATCGTTAGATTTGGCTTTATAAAGTGCAATGAACCTTGGTGTTGTTCAGTTTCTAAAGAAAGTGAAAAAAGAGCGAAGGGGAAGGAAAGTTCCTAAGCCTAAAGCTTGTTGCGAACAGTGATAATGGAGTCCCTGCAATGGACAATTCCTTCAAAACAATATCCCACTTAACCAGGGATTTCACAGTATCATGGGAATCGTGCAATCTTCTAAGGGCTGCAGATTTTTATCCTTCATCCACCACATACATGCATGAACTAAAGATAAGTGTTTGAGGCAGCTTAAATCAGGTCCAGGCTAACTTTGCAAAGCTATCTACCTTCAGCAAACAGCAAAAAGTATGGACTAAGGGATCATCAACAAAGCAGGAATCTTCATGAACAGCCAACAACATTCCTAAGATTATCTAAATAACATGAACAGCTAACTAAACAGCAAATAGATCTAAGTTAAACATCTAATATTGGAGAAGTGAATCAAATAACATGGGAGAAAATAAGGAAATGCACCAAATCAATGCTATTTCTTATAAATTTCTGCAGCATGTCTTTACAACAACTCAACTCTCTCTTTGCAAATGAGAGGAGTGCTCTATTTATAGCTTTCAAAAAACTAAATGAATGGCCAAGATTTATTACACCAGGTGGCCAATGACCATTACAAAATAAGGTTTCCACCCACCCCAAATAGATTTTATATAATTAAAATATCTTTTTTGTCCTTTTTCCCTATTTTGTCATCTAGTGGATGACACTATTTGCATTTCTTTTGTCCCCAGAAATCGATTGTCAAGCTTTGGCCGTGAGCTGTTTCCCTTTTTCCGAGGTCTTCTTCCTTGGCTGGGCTGTCTGGTTGCTCCTCGGAGGCTGCGTGTTCAATATGCTTGAGGATTACGGCCTAGAGCTTGTCTATATCGAGGATTTCACATCTCAACGCCTGGTAGCTCCATTCTTTGGCATTCTCTTCCAGCCGCTTCCAGTCCTCGTCATACTTTGAGCCCTGATCTCTGAAGAGCTCTGATCTATCGAAGACACGTGCAGCGAAACTCAAGAAGTCTGTTGTGATATCTCTGGTTGTCCCGTCCTTCATCCTTTCCTCAAAGTATGACCTGACCTTTTCTGCATCCAATTGCACCGTGGGCATGTCATGGCCCGTAATCAACTTGAGGTATTTGGCGCATTCTACCCGTATTTCCTTAATCCATGCAATATCTAGATCCACCCTGCTCTGGATCTGCTCCTCCTGTCTTTTCGGTTGATGAGGTCTCTGCGCCATATGTCCACCAACCAGTGATCCTCCTTCTTTAGTTCTAGCTTTTCTTCCCACGTGCTTTCTGGCATTTGAAGGATGGCTTCAACCTTTGGGAAGGCAGAGTCGTAGATCGCC
>VDFB02164946.1:0-69027 GCA_007258455.2 Sequoia sempervirens | reverse complement strand
AAGTCTTTATTGTCTGTTTCTTATTTTAGCACTGATTTCGATCTTAGTTTATCACTTCAAAAAAGCCAAAAGAATTAAGAAACTCGTCAAACTGCAACAGATTCATTTTTGGTTTTGCAAAATTCATTAAAGTTCCCCTGGATTCATCCCAGATGAGCCCACAGAGGAGATGGTGTCCCCTGGAAGAACCCCAGCCCAGATCGATCTGGAACCCAAACCAGACTCAGATCCAGGGCCTGCAGGGCACAAACCGGCAACATAGACTGAAACAAATAAGTTCCAAAACAACCATCCATATGCCTTTGGGTTCAAAACTATAAAGGACTTATTCAGAATAATAGGTCTTGTTTATAAATTAAAAGAGTGTACAGAATATGCTCATAAAAATTTCTGGAGTACTAGACAATCAAAGTAAAATAGAAATATCTTAAGAATAATTACAAGTGATGGAACAATATGGTTTGAAACAGATCTTCCAACATACCTCCAAAGCTTCAACAAGAGGTGAATCAAAGTTGTGCCGCAGCGCCTCTCGTGAGTGTCGTTCAACCATCTGCCAGGCTTTCATTGCAGCCATACTCTCTGTAACATGAATCTTTGCCTCTTTCGAGCGGGGCTTCAATGAAGACATCAGCATCTGTGTCTGTCAAACATACACATGGTCCAACATTTAGAATCAATGCAATATTATTTATTCATCAATGATAGCTGGGTGACTTCATGTTGGGAGGCAGTGTAGGAACTGATGAAAATAACACTAGAGGTTCATACAGCCATCAATCATCCATAAGAACCTACACTACTGGTACTTGTTATAACATGATCAGCATCACACACCTCCTTATCCATGTCCACATTTCGAAAAGGCTCCCAAGCAGCCATATCTCGGAGACAATCATCACCTCCCCCTGTGATTCGTTCAAATGGCATCAAGGCCTTCCTTTCACCTGACAAACAGATCAAAAATAACAAAACTCAATAACATCAAATAACTATAAAAAATAGATACAAAATGAATCTGGATGCACCAGGTTTTAACTCAGCTCATGTTACAATTTCTCTCCCCCATCACTAGTATGTTTTTTTTAGCAGAAAATAACCTTGGAATAACTTGATTTATATAAATATACTCCTCCGTGTGCTGATAAAATATTTTCCATAAAAATACCAATTAACTTCAATGACTACACACAGAATCGGACTGCATCCAATATACCCAGGAGGAGGAGAAAATAGAATTATACCCCAGGGAGGAGGAGCAAAAAGCCCAGCTATTTCTTCTTTACTCATTGGGGGAGCAAGTCTCATTAGCCACCTCTGAATTCTGTGCAAAAGAGACCCTTGGCATAGCCCAAGAGTGGGGTCTCTGGAAGAAACAAGCATGAGGTTGCAGGAAATCGCAGGAAGCAGCAAAGATGGAAGAGGGTGTTACTGTGCAAAAAAATGAGATAATATAGAGGTGAAAATGCAAGTAAACTTTATAGCCTCTGGTGGAATATTTTTTCTTTTTAATCCCTTGGATATTATAATTTCAAATAAACCCGCTCTTGATGATGTGATCAAAAGTAAAAATTGTAGCGCATATAAGAAAAAATGCATATCAGAAGTATCATATTAGACTAAATATATTTCTATAAGGCCAAATGCTCTTTTCCAAAAGTCAAGAAAAAGTCCTAGAGATTTTATCAAGGTAAGGGAGATCTTAAATAAAACTAAAATTTGTTTTGTGACGATAAACATTTATTTTCTTCAACTACTGTCACCAGATCCTAACTAAATCTCAAACCCCAAAAGAAAACCTCTCAGTGAATATTTCATTTGGCATGAATTCCTACTAGATTTCCAAAAAAGAATTCAAAATACCCTTTTGCCTTCAATAAATGTAATAAATAACCAGAACAGGAAAATGGGAATAATGATTGACCACTACTGCCAAAACCTATTATATAGGTGTTTTGTCTTCAGCCCCCTTTAACATTGGGAGATCTAATAGCATGAAATGACTTTTCTTTATCACAGAAATTTCTATTATAAGATACTCACTTCTGCATTCATAAACCGTCGCTGAAGATCTGCCTCCTTAACAGCTCCACCTTTCAGAGGGATCAGAAATTACGTCAGAAACAAAATTGACTTCAGATGTGGCAAACCAAGTTAAAAATTAAAAATTAATATATTCTGCATAAGAGAACAAAGTAGTATCATACTTTTGTCCATTAATTGATTATATATGAAACATTATCTACTCCTTTTCTACTCTCATCAGAGTTTCTAATGTTAAAATGTAACAGTTACACTTCACAGCTTAAGTTCAAAAGCTCAAGCTTTTTAAGTAAAAATAATTGAAAAGGAAATACCTATTGTTTTCCAAAACCTAATCTATAAGACTGTAACTTCATTTCATCTATGTTAACATCACAAATAAAGAGCTCACAAAGAATATTTAACCAATAAAAGATTTAAAAAATATTTGCACAGGTCAAAGGAACAGAACTGCCAATTCTTGATGGCGTCGCAGTTATGTCTTTTGCAATATGGTCATATGCTAAATGAGACTGGCATGGCGCGCAAAAGAAGTTGATAGAAATACCATGACAACCAAGCATAATGCAAATAAAGACTCAGTTAATTACCATAGAAGCCAATACATTTTAAGGATAAGAAATCAAAGTTTCTAAAGACAAAAAAAACATCTATAAAACCAGGCAATTATGTTTTATCAGTACAAAATTTGAAACTGATAGTGTTAGGTCAGAGCAAAATTTGGAAAGAAACACCGATTGTCATGATAACAGAATGAAATGTGCATGCACACTATAACTGAATTACCACTAAGTTATCTTTTAGGAACCTAAAGTCCATAAGATGAAATGTCACAATCCTGATGCAGAAATGATTTCTACAAAGAAACAGCAAAACAACACAAACACACAATGAAATATATATATATATATTGACACATAACAAAGAATTATTTGTTTAGCCAATAGCAGAAAACCTCAAAATAATGTGTATGTTCAAACATTTATATTGCAAACAGAATTTCTTTTGCACACTGACATGAAAAAAGTGTTGGTATAAATATTATTTATTACACCTTTGGGTATTTATTTACTAAGTAGATATCTCCAGATATTGAATGTTTTTAATTCGTGTTTTATTTCTTCATTTTCACAGGATTGCGTTGTGAAAATCTAACTCTTTCTGGCAAATGAGTAGTCATTCTCATCTCCTCATATTTTCTAATATTCTATAAATGCAACTTCATTGCATTTATCACACACTTACTGAATGGGATAGTTGAGTTCTTTTAAATTACTGAGTTTGTGTCAGTTTTTTTTTTTAGCTACTAGGTTATTGTGTCATTAGTTTTTGTGTAATGTTTTCATTCATTAATCTGAAATCTAACTAGATATTAGAGCAAAAGAAGTCTTACATGGTACCAGAACTAGTTTGAACTTAGGCTAGTTTTCCATTTCTATTCTATACAAGTCGTCTTTTATTGGCAGCGGGAGGGGGGTGGTGTTCTGTAAGTGGCCTTTTACAAGTAACTTTTCTGGAAGAATACTGGAGCAACCGCATCCAAAGTATCCAAGAAAGTTGGTTTAGATTTCCATTTCATCCAAATCAAACACCCAAAGGCCAAGCTATCAACATTTGAAGGTTGTTTGTTACCTATTCTGGAAGCATGTTGGAGCAAATTTAAACTTGCCATTGCATCTGAATGAACCAGCCAAAAACATTAGGATCACCTCTCAATTTGTACAAAAAGCACAAACATTCCAATAGTTGAATTTTCTCCATCTGGTCCTTATTTGCAGGTGCATATGACATGATTTTTCAAGAAAAACAGAAAAGATCAACAACACTGCCGTTGCCTAATCACCATCAGTATAACATTGTTGGAATATTCCTGTTGCAATATTCCTCAACAATTTTCATTGCCGCCTGACTGCCATATCATCAAACCATAGAACCACATGAGAAAACCTACTCAACCACTTGCTAATGTCAAAACAATGTCACGATGATGTCACGACATTGCTTGAGGCACTCTTTGCCAATGAGCATTTGCATTTTGATTCGACACTTAAACTTCACAAGGTTTGTTCTTGTTCATCCAAACTCCAATCAAGATCAAATGTTTTGAGTTAGAGTGATTCTGGCGGTAAACTATGTTATAATGCATTCTTCATCCTAATAATGGATCACAGAATGTGATCCGAAACATTGTAATGTCCCCTCTTCAAAATTAAACCAAGATAAATACCAAAGCCCATCATACATTTCCCATGGGTCTTGGGAATTTTGCACTAAGGGAATGGATTTTGATTATTTTCAATTCAAATTGTTAACGATCTGAAGCAGATTTAACTCTGCAAGGAGGAAAGAAGAAAATCTTTCAATTGAATCTTTGTATCAATCAATTACTTAATGAGTGGCCTAGATGCTCTGTTTTCTCTGCAGAACAATGTCTACAAGAGATACATACCATGCTAGTAATGACAGCGACATCTACAGCCTACACAACATCAAAGAGCTATTGTACAGCAGAAATAATTGGGAACAGCCACTGAATATGCTGGAAAAATACAAGGATGGCACCATAAATTAGAAATTTGTGATATAAAATTAAAAATAAATTTTATATGGCGGTCTGCCTGGCGAGGGGCATAACATGCCAAATTTCTAATTTAGCATGATGTTGTGAGGCATAGCCATACAAGGGAGTTTACCATAAAAAATTAGTAAACACCACTCAAAGACCACTGAAACCAAAATAAACAACAACTAGAAGAGGTGTGAGACATGGTATAATGGCACCGCTATAGCAAGAGAGAAGTGCCATCTTCTAAAACAGATGAATCAAAAACTAATATGGCATGACCAATTTTGTCTGATAGAGAAAGCTTGGAGAATAAATGGGGCACCAAATCAGATATAAAACATGGCGCAGCAGATGTATTCTCCAAAACAGCAAATGCAATCCTCAATACAAGGAAAATGCGATTTCCAGTCTTAAGGAAGGGTTAAGTAAAATTATAATTAAAGTTTATTTGTAATAATAATCAATCAAGGGGTGTTTGAAGGGTCCTGTCTTTTTGAGGAAAACTCTATTTAAGAGGGGCAAAGCAAGGAGAAAGAGGCATATTGAGCAACCATTCTATTATCTAATTTCTACTCCTTGTTGTTACAAGGAACTTCGGTTCATTTAACCTATGAAAACCCTCTAAGTATGGAATTGGAGGACAAAAATCCACAATTCCTTGGAGTGATTTCACACAGAGATCACAATTGTGCAGATTTGATTAGTTTCAATTTGAATTAGAGAAATATCCTTTCAACTAGCAACAGGTCATGGCATTCTAAAGACTCGTACTAGACAGATTTTGAGGTGTTCCAAAGGCTGAAGAAGGCATTTCATTAAGAAATAGGTCACTGAAGATTTTGAGTCAAGAATAGCAGCCGCTATAAAGGAATAATTTGATCTTTCTTGAGAAAAATTCTGAACATTATATCTGATAAAAGAATAAACACATTAACCATAATTTCTAGGTTGATTTCATCAAGAAGTAATAAGGATTTCATAAATTGGCAGTATTCTCTTCGTGCAAACTATTATAATTGTAAGCTAGCGTTTGGTGTGTGTGTGTGTGTATATATATATATATATAAATGTGATATTACAAACATTGATTAAAAAATTGTTGCATAGTTTTCTACGAGAAGCACTCTAACTCACTCAAAAGAACCATGGAAATATCATGTGTTAAGCCAAAATAATTTTTGTACTCTAGTCATTTTTTCAACAGCTACACAATAGTAATCTCCTTTTTTGGAAATTATGCAACATGCTTTTGGAAATTGCAGTTTTCTCAAATATTTGTTGAACCATTCTCATTCAGGGAACTTCAAAGGCTCCCTTTTTTACACATACAAACCCCTTTTAAAGTGTGTAATTTTTAATACACTTCAAGTTGATGCTCTTAGCTTGTTTTAATTTTACCTCAAAAATGTACTTTTAAGTTCTTGTTCTTTTATGTTACATTGTTATTCTTTCACATAGCATTACAACCAAAAAGTTTTCATATCTGATTTCAAACTAAAATATCCAAGATCAAAATGAGTGCATGTCTATAAGCAGTTGCTTGGTAAATGCTTCAAACGATAAAGTGCCAAATTTTTTGGGTTGCATCTTTAAGGCCATTCTAAGTGCCTTTCATTTTGTGTGTGCAATACCTAGCACGCCTTGTTACTCTTTTGCTAGGTTGCTGAATCGTTGCCCTTTGCAGAATGACTCAACTCTGGAAACGAGTCATTTTGGGTACTGGTACTGGTACGAATCCTTGTGGATTCGACTAGGAATCTCTTTTTCGCTGCCAGAAACGATTCCACAAAATGTCATCGCGTATCCGGGCGATTCCGATGGTGACATGGCGATTCCACAACACTTTTGGATTGTTTCCAAACGATTTTTTACTTTTTCCTCTCGAAAAATGTGAAATGAAGGGCAGAAAACAGTGACTAAAGGCAAGAAAACTGCGCCTAGAGGCAGTGTTTTATTTTGCGTTTTCAGTCATTGCAAAAAAATACCTTGCGACTCAGAGCATCACAAAGCCTTGCAACTCAGAGCAAGAAAGCGTCGTGACTTGGTGCAAGAAAGCGCGCGACCAAGGCAGGAAGGCGCGCGACCACGACAGAGAATATAATTTTTTTTTTTGAGATTTAAAAAAAAACAAAAAACAATAGTATTTTTAATTACATCAAAATTCTGGATTTGATTGCGTAAAAGTTTTTGCATCAACGTTTCGGATCACACTCCGTGATCCATCATCAGGATGAAAGCAAACGTTGATGCAAAAACTTTATCCTGATGATGGATCCCGAGTGTGATCTGAAACGTTGATGTAAAATCTTTCTTTGCTTTCATCTTGATGATGGATCACGGATTGTGATCTGAAACGTTGATGCAAAAACTTTTCTGCAATCAAATCTAGAAATTTGATGTAATTAATCATGATGGATTGTGGAAACTTGATATCTCTAACTAGTATTTTTTTAATTTTTTAGTTTAAATTTAAATTTTTTAATGATTTAATATTTAAAGACTGTATTACAATATTAGTAATTTAAATTTATATATTTGATATTTATTATTTATTATTTAAAAATTATTTTTTTCTATATAATGTTATTATTAATATAGTAATATTAAATAATAAATTATTAAATTACAATATATTATATTATATATAATATATTATAATATACATTATTAAATATATTATATATTAAATTATTTAAATTATTAATATTTGGTATATATTGTTGTACTCAAAACCAAAATTTTTGCTTCACTAAGGCATTTTGCTTAATTGAGTCTTATCTTGTTAAAGTGTTGTCAAATGGTCGTTTTTGGGGTTTTCAAATATGGAGTTGGTGTCAGTACTATGTCAGTCTGTTACTAAAGAGATTTAAGAAAAATGAAAATCTGAACGAAAAACATCAAAATTTTCTATCTCTGGTGAAGGGAGCACATTCTGAAATAGGCGCCCTATCTTTTAGGGGCCCAGATCCTGTTTTTAGGGTTTGTCACCTCCAGCAGACTTTTGTTCGGCATCATGTTTCCAGCTGGAGCCTATCGCTCCTGCCAAACGGACTGCTTTTGTTCGAAGTTACCGAGAATACGATGCAAATCGAGGCGAAGCAAGAATTGGCTAACACCGAGAAAAGCGCAATGTTTTAAAGGCACTCCATCTTTTGAGGTGCTAGATGTAGGTTTTGACCAATGCTCCCCAAGATGTTTATCTCACATTCACTGAAGCCACACGATCCGCCGCTGGTTAAATTCGAAAGGTTAAGGCCCAACTGAGTAAGTCAAACATAGGTCAAATCTTAGCTAAAATATCAAGAAAGCAAAAGAGCATACATTTGGGAAGGCGCCTAAGCTTTCAAGCCTTTAATGCTTTTCTCATGATACCGAGAATAATGTCCGTTATCTACCTTCACAGTTCTCGCTCGCCGGGCCGAAGATGTCTTGGCAAAATTGCGTACGGGTTTTATGATATTTTAGTCGCTTCCGTAAAATGGCTAAGTCCTGAATGAAAAGAGCGCCAAAAGGCGCTTTGTTTTTCACCCTCGATGATGCTTCGGGAAATGTGCCTTTGCGCCATCATGCACGAGGTCAGCTCCGCGAAGGAACCCGATCCAATCCTCAAAGTTGGTAACCGGGTTGGCGAAGGATTTATTTTTCCTTTCTCAGACGAAAATGCGTAAGTCAAAATTTGATCAATTGAAAAAGCGCAGCTTTTGCAAAAGGCGCTTGGATTTTTGAGCCTTCAGATGACAGTTTAATTGTTTCTAGTCTCAAGATACCTTTTGATCAGTTTTTACTTAGCTCTGCGATGCACCTATCAGCCAGTCAATTGGAGAACTCAGTCAACCAGTGTCAGAGGATGAACAGAGGTCCCGACAGAGGTTTTAACCTAAATTTTCATGAAATTTGGCTTAGTCTAGAATTCGCCTTAAGAGGTCAAAGTTGAGTTTTCGAAAGAGAGTTGAATGGACGCCTTAACTGGAGTTTTGACTGCAGTTAGACTAAACGATTTCTGGGTTGTCATCTTCAGTTCATATGTTGGCATGTGGAGTGATCTTTCAATTTGCATGTCGAGTTAACTAGTTTGCATGTTCAGTTAACTATCTTGCATGTTGAGTTAACTTGATTGCATGTTCACTTAACTGAAGATTATCAGTGAATGTCAACTGGAGTTCACATGCATGGCGCATTTGGTTGCAAATGTGAAGTTTTAAAATGTGAAGATGGCGCTTCATTAAGTGTCAACTGAAGTTTGAAAAGGGCCGCCATATTTTGATGAAGCATTAAAATTTGAAGTGTGGCGAGTTTGAAGTTGTTAACTTTAGTCATGAAAAGGGTCGCCATATTTGGGTTTTATTGATGAAGCATATTTTGTGAAGCTACGCACTTTTTAAGGAAAAATAACTTTAGTTCCAAAAGGGTTGTTATTTTTAGAATTAAATTGAAGCATAAATGTGAAGTTGGCGCATTCTTGAAGGCCAACTGAAGTCATGAAAGGGTCCCTATTTTTAGAATATTTATTGCATGAAATATGGCGAATTCTTTATGGCTAACTTTAGTTATCAAAAGGGTCGCTTGAGTTCAAGTTTGCGAATCTAAAGCAAGTTTGAAGATGGAGAATTTATTATAGGTTGCCAAACTAAAATCAAAGTCGCATCGTTTGGTTAACTGAAGACTGAAAAGGGAAACCCTAATGCATGGCGCTTTAATTAGCATATTTGAGTTTCAATTAACTGAGATAGGGTCCAATTAGAAGCCAAGCGCCATTTTTCAAGGTTTCCATGCTTAATGCGAATTTCAATGATGAAAATCTATATATTTCAGCAATGGCGTCCATTATTTCTTCATTTTAAACTTTGAAGTCTACATTCTTCTTGAGCGAGCAGCAAGCTAAAGGTGCTACAGGTGTCAGAATTCAGCGTTCTTCGTAGCAACGAATTCAGATTGTGCAGAGGAAGAAGATTCCAGACTTTATTTTCACTTTGCATGCAGGTTTCATCAAGTTCCAGAAAAGAGATTGGCGAATTCTTCAGAAGCAGAACAAGCAAAACTTTCTATCTTCTGTCTTATTTCTTCTATTTCTCATCTTAGGTACTTTCTTCGCATGTCAAAGAAAACGGAAAAATATTAGAATCGACCATCAGGTTAGCGATATTTCAGCATCGGCGGCAAAACCCACGTCTTAGATTTTTCGAGAAAAATCGCCTGTAGTCTTCACATTCAAGCTCGTGCTTTTTTCCGAGAATTTCTTTGCATGTGGGTTGAAACACATCTTTTTGAAAATCCATCATCTGGGTTTGTTCAGAATTCCGTTGTGCACAAAACCCATGTTCCAGATTTTCTCATGAAAAATTGCCCCGGGAAGCTCTAAAAACCCCTGTAGTTCTCGACTGAAAAGTCTTTGCATGTTAGGCTAAATGGCATTTTTTCACAATTTTGACATTGTGGGTTGTCTTAGAATCATTTTCCGGACAAAACCCATGTCTCAGAATTTTTGGTGAAAATTATCCTCCGACAGGGTATTTTTAGCCTCACCAGGAGCCATTGTTAGCCTCTTCAGAAAGTTGTCAGAACATAGCCGTGTTCACAGTCAACGGGCAAGTTTTTCAGAAGGCGGTTCAACTAGACTGAATTCAAGACCAAATCGGTCTTAATTTAGGTTTTCATCAGAGCAGCTGACAATGAAGCATTAGGCTGCAAAAGAAACAGAGATCACTTCATTTACGGAGCTGCCAAAGTCACTCAGATCTTGTGCAATTATCTTCGTGAAAATGGTACCTACGCTGATCTCGAGGTTGTACAAACTGAGTTTCAGAAGCATGTTTATGATATCTTGATGGAGGTTCTGATCACATTTTCAGTAATTTCAGCGAGTTTCAAGAAGGAGACTGAAGATGTCAAAGAATGTATGCATACAGTCAAAGAAGGCGACAGAGAATTGAAGAAGCAGATTATTATTTTTGGACAGTATCAAAGTGCCTGAAGACAGAGAGATTGACAAGTTCTTGGTCGAAGTGTTAGACCGAGATGACATGGAGTGATCTGCCAGTTGGAACCTGCAGTTAATTTCGAGGGTTGAGTCATGAGCAGCAGTTAACTCGACTTTCAGTCTTGAGTTCACTTGCTGACCTCACACATGCTTATCTCGTCCTTGGAATTATCTACAAGGAGTTAGGGTTAGGGTTTCCAGTTAACTGAAGGTAGTGTCCAGTTAACTTTGCTTTAAATAAGGACGTACGTTTGCACATGGTCCATTTAGGTTATTTGTATCTGCTTAACCTGATGGTAGCTTTCCAGTTAATCAGAGAAGTTTAGCATTTCATTAGGTTTAATAATTAATCTGTACGTATCGAGTAGGATCTAGAAGTTAACACAAGGTGATTTTAGGTTCCTACACCTTGATGTATATAAATAAGAGCTTTTGCTCATTTGTAATTAACTTTTGCTTGAGATAGAAATATATGTCGCTACTCTACCTTTGCCCTCATTATTGCTCTTTGGTATTTGTTCATGTGTCTTCGCCATTACTTATTTAATTGTTATGCCACATAGGGTTTCCCTCATGCAATTGTAATGGTGAATTCTTTCCTCGCTTTGTGAATCTTTTATCATTTTGATCAAGGTTATGCCACATAGGGTTTTACAATTACGATAAAATCTGTTTTGTGAAGTCTTTACTATCTTGATCAAGTGTTATGCCACATAGGGTTTCATAGAGTTGTCATGGTAAATCTTCCCATAGTTTAGATAAATCTGTTTTGTGAATCTTTTATCATTACGATCAAGTGTTATGCCACATAGGGTTTCGTGAGATTGTGATGATAAATCTGTTTTATGAGTCTTTACTATTATGATCAAGTGTTATGCCACATAAGGTTTCATAAGATTGTCATGGTAAATTCTCAAATCTGTTTTGTGCCCAATAAACTTGTCTAGATTGAGCTGATAGATGCGCCACCTTGCCTTCAAGTAGAGAATCTAAACTCGTTTATCGTCTGATAGTCAAACCCTGCTCCATTTTCACAGCTCGCTTTCTTGAGGAAACTGGATAGATTTAAAGTAGATAGCTTATTGTGTTAATGATCCGGCGAAAACCAAAATCCTTAGCTGCAACGTTTGGTTTCTTTAACCTTGTGCCTCTTCCAGTTGAGAAAAAAAAAAGATAGGACTTAGGATTACTTTTTCTTTTCCATGCATTCCAGCACAACGAGGGAGCTTCCCCTCCTAATTTGAAGAGCACTCATTGCGTAGTGTACATAGCTGTCCGTACAAACCTGCACTCCAGAGGTGTTAGATTTTACGCCAACATATATATATATATGACATTCTAATTTTAATTTTGTTTCTAGGTTGTATATATATATATATTTTTTTTTTCTTTTCTTGTACAAACATACCCGATTCCATACCCAACCTCCCCAAAAAATCCGTCATACCCACGTATCCATACCCATACCCGTGCTTGATTTGGCAATCTAACTCTTTTGGTGTGCACTAAGATTGCATGTGAAATGGCACACCCCTTTTTGCAATCCTACTAGATGGAACAAACTACCAAGTAAGTCTCTATCCCTAGGACAAGTTCCTGTAATATCCCCAACTCAAACAATGAGGATTAATAGCATATTGGTTGTCCTTTCCTTGGATTACCCAAGAGGAAGAAGACTTAGAGAATCATTGGGTAAGTCTTTGGCTTGTTCTCAATTCTATTTTTAAGTTGTGTGCACGTTTTTTTGTGCAACTTAAGTGAACTTAAGTTATTTTAAGTTGAGAGCATGTCTTTTTAGGCAACTTAAGTGACTCCTAGCCAAAAGGTTACTTGTCCCCTTTTTATGTACTTTAAGTGACTTTTAAAAAGCATGTGATAAAAAGGCAAAAGGGGTGTGGGTTTTCTAGGAGCTCATTGGTTCAGTTTTTAGGGTTTCAATGTGGAGCATTGGATCAAGAGGTGGTGAATCAAGGGTTGAGATTAATGCATCTCTTTGGGAGATATTATAAAACTCTCAAGGGATCTTTTAGAGCTCATTATGTTGTGAGTTTTTTGTTTATTGCTGCTGTAACTTGGCTTAAGGTTTGAAACCCTTAAGTATCCCTAGTTTTGGAGAGACATACGGGCTGCCCCTAGTCAGAAGGGTATGTTTTGGTGGAAGAGCTTTGGTTTGTGAAACCCTAGCACATCAATTTTCAGGGCTGCAACTATCTATCAGGTTTGGAGGCCAAATTGAAGATGAAATTCAGAGTTGAAGGTTCAGATTTGGAGTCACTTCAGCATGGTATTTCATATTTTTGAGCATTCTTGAGGACGGCAACAGAAAATCAGACCTAGCACTGATTTATTTTGGGAGTTGATGCAATATTTGAAGACAGCTAGGGTTTGATCAAGCTCTGAGGTATTTTATGTTTAAATCTGCATACTTATTTCAGTTTTATCTCAAAAAAATATAAGAAAAATCATTATAATGCATTTCTAAAATTTCTGGGCAGAAATAAAAGGATTTCCTATACTTTTCCTAAGTTCCATAATACTCAGAAATTTATTTCTTTTAGCAGAAAAATCAGATCATTAATTTGATTGTAAATTTGAGTTTGTTGTTGAAATTCTTATATGCAAATTAAGTTTCAAATTTTTCCGTGCCCTAGTTTTGGAAATATTGTTATTTTTCTATTATCCCTATTTGGGGATATTATAGTCAACCAATTTGGGTAAGCTATGTGGCTCAAATAAGTGTGATATTGTTTGTGGTCACCTGTGTTTGTCACTTTGAATGGGCTTTCTACATCTTATTAAGGACACCACGTGCCCATATACTATTTGGAAAGCCCCTATGCAGTTATTTGGTGAAACCTTGCCTAATGTTGCCATGGATGACACATTATTTGATGCTAATGATCCTGATGATAACGATGCAGCGGATGAGGACACACACAAAACTACATCGAAGATGTTTACATGCGATTCAACTAGTGATGCATCCGTTCATACTTTTGTTAGTTCCTAAAACTGTTGCTCCACAATCCTATAACATTTCTTACCATCAAGGCTAAGGATATGTCGTCAAGAAGGTTAAAAAGGGGTTCATCAACAAACTATGGAAGGTTAAAGGCTAACAAATGAAAGTGGGTAATCTCTCATGCACTTTGGACTCAACTTAGATCTGGAAGGGTATTTCCAAAGGTATTCTTAATAGGTTTGTACATCAAATAAAATGTGACATGACAACAAGATTCGCTATACCCAAAGTACATTGACCCCTATTATTTGTCACTAGGTCAAGACAAACTAGTTGCATAGAAACCTCTTCTAAAGTTGATAAAACACCTTGCATATGCACCTGCAGATGACAGCAATATTACAATCCGTTTAGATGATTTCATTCGATGTTTCTTACATAGTGGCAAGGTGAAAACATACAAGACATGATTCTTTGACGATTGGGTTTGCTTAAGATTAGTCCCTGGTTTATAAAACTGAATCATAAACAACATGCATATTCTAATCTACTCCTACTTCTAACATGGGTTGAGTTTGTTTTAATGATGGATATTTGATCCTTCACCAAAATGTATCGGTGCCGACTCCATTGGGCAACAAAGTCATGAATAGCAAAGAGGGAGGAGATACATTCAACAAAATATCAACAAAACCAAAGATGTAGCTGCATACATATCAAAGATTGCATCCATACACTAGACATACTTAAAAATCCATCATCAGAACTACAATGACCCACATGGAACAAAAGAATGACTATTACAAAGCATCTGTAATGCATTGAATGACTATTACAAAGCATCTGTAATGCATTAGAAGCTATCACACTTACAACAAACCCTTATTACATTCCTACCGACAAATGTGGTAAAAGAAAATACATAACTGCAATTAAAAATTCCCCTAAATCATTACAAACAACCATGGAGACATACCATTACATGCAAATGTGCTTTAAAAACCCTTCCTATGTTTATGTATTTCTTCATTTACAATTCATATTGGCAGTGTTAGATGCCCTAGAATCAACTACAAGCATTCCCAAACAAAAAAATTGGCTAACCAACCATTTTGATGTAAAACAAGTTGGTATTTATAACTTTTCATTTCTATCATCCAGCTACTCGTGAGAACTTTGAGAGGAGGTGGCATGTGGGAGTCATCCAAATTGCAGACGTCGCGTGTAGAAATTGTTAAGTCCATGGAACATTTATAATAAGTAGCTGAGACAATCGTGGGTTGATTTGGACGGTAAAAACCCCAATGACCATATTTATGGCGACATGGCCGCCCTTGCAATTTTCAATTGGATCTCCATGTGAAATTGCACCAATAAGTTTGAAAACATGTATTTCAAGCGAGAAAGAGCGAACTAATGGTTGCAAGGTCAAATCCAACTTGAATGGAGTGATGGGCAAGTCATGGAGATAGATGAAATAGGGTTTTGAGGGTTTTTGGGTTAAAACTAGCAAATTGGAAAACTTTCGAGTCTAGGAGGAACCTTGGAACCAAGTTTGGAAGTGCAATGGAAGTCTACAAATTTGGCAAAAGAAAATGAGTGAACTAGTGAGGAGTTGAGGGACGAAAGGAAATTGGGAATTGAAACCAATTGTGAAGGTGCAAGGTTCTCCTAGAGATCTGGGCTCCAAGGAAGGGATGGGAATTGAAGAACATGGAGTCAAGTCTCAAGGGTTGGGAGGCACTTAGCACCAAGGATTAGAAAAAGTGGAAGGTCGACTATTGGGTCCCAAGAGGGACCATGGACTTGGGAAGAGACATTAGGGAAAGAAAGCTTGTGAGGATTGGGGAAAGAGAGCCCTTGGGGATCAAGAAAAGGAATGGAGTGGGGATCAAGAATGGGGACAATTGAGGAAAAGATTGGGTTGTGGGCCCAAAGAGGGATGTGAACAAGGTTATGGGGGAGCAAGAATAAGGAGCCAACTAGGATCAAGCCATGGAGTGGAAATGGGAATCATTGAGGATTCAAGGTTTCAAGGTTCCAAGGAACTCCAAAACCTTGTCAAGGTTTTGAGGTTCCAAGGAACTTCGAAACCTTGTCGAGGTTTTAGGCCCTTAGGAAAACGGGGATGGGAGGACAAAGGGACAAGATCCAAGGGTGCCTTGCGACTCCATGTAATGTCCCCCTTATGAGTTATTCAGTTGTTGAGTGTTAGCCTATCCATCAGGTTCTTGTAGGCTAATCAGATGATTCAGGAATCCTGCAGTTTTTGGAGTAGTAGAGTTCGACATCATTCCATATTAGTTGGGGTGGTATTCCCAAGGTGTTTCTGAAAGTTAGGTGGAAGAAATGAAATAAACGCCAAGTTAATATAAAATAATAAGTTCACTTAAGTATTTATTAAAATATTTAAAGTGACTTATTTGTCAATAAAAGGTGACTAAGTAGGAGCAAATTTTAAAGGGATTATTTTAATACTCTTGGGAAAATTAACAGGAGACATAAGGAATGAATTAATATTATTTTATTTTCAAAAGGTGTTGGAGTTTGGGAAAGAATAAAATAATAATATTGAGTTCATTTTGGAGATAGGAGAATTAATTTTGGGAATTGTGTAGAGGACTTCAAGAACTTCTTGAGGACAGAAACACTCAAGGAGAATATTGGCTACGGTGGTGAGAAATCCACCCTGGTTGATGGCTGATCGATTTATTCAGAATTGGTGCTGGGGTGTAAGGATTAATTACCAGGTTTGATTATGGTTTTTTGCTTTGAAAATTTTTCAATAAATTAATGGGAAGCAAGCTACAGAAAATAGGGATTGTAGTGCTTTAAAGAAAATGGTCTTTGTGGGATGCGACTTCACTTTTAATCTGGTCACCATTGATACGGCTAGCTGTGGGAAATATTTATTCTATGAAGATATGGGCATTGGAAGACTGAGTTTATAATTTGGCCAAGGATTATTAGTCACAGTATGAAATGCGATTTCACCCTGAATTGACGTGGCAGAGAGTTAATAATATTCCATTTAACATCTTTCAAGGAGTTGAACCATTCCCAGCCCCACTCGTCCTTCAACCAGCATGATAATAGCCAAAGGCGGAAGGTGTAAGGCATATTGCTTGGTGGTGATGAAAGTTGGACGTCCATATGGCCGAGTGGTGAAGATATTTGACTACTGCTTTGCATCGAATTAGAACCACATCTACAAGACAGGTCAACGATTATCCGCTAGGTTGAAAGGATCTCAGAATTATCACGAACTAAGTTACACCTCAGTTCAACATTTTAAATTTCTATTGAATGCTGCCTCCTTAGTTGCAGTGCACGACTGAGAAGAGTTAACATATTGCCAGAAAAAAGACAAACTTAGGAAAATACTAGTATGCTACGTGGGAAGAGTCATGTCGGATTCTCAAAATGGTTGTACTAATGCTGAGAGCCATGACTTAGTTTTGGAAGCTGCTGAAGTTTAAGGTGTTTCCAGCCAAGCCGGGATTAAAAATTCTGAAGGTGGAAATTGGTTAGACAAGGAATTAAGGAACAGTTTGAGTCTGAACCTTTGGTAATTGCTGAATTCAACTCAGTCACCATACCACTTTCCTAGAGTTTTCAGTTCAATCTATGGAGCGCAAGGAGGCTTTTTGTTGTGACAGGTCAGAATTAAAAAATTAATATTCTCATTGAATTTCTGTGTTCCAAACAGCAACTAGAAGTTTTCTAATTCTTCCTTTGCAATGATAAGTGAAGTTGTTTGTAAACTGTTTGAATAAAGATTTCCACATTTTTATGTTAGCTGAGAAATTAAATTATTAAGGAAGAGGTTATGCCCTGCAATGTTTTACAGCTGTTTGAAGAAACACTTGTATTATCAGAATTGTGAGAATAGCCCAGTTTGGCCTGCTTGTTGTTTAAACAATTGGTAGGAAATATTATACTCCGTAACTCCAACACAAAAAAAGGTCCTTAGTAATATGAACACAAAACACCCCACGCTTTAATTTTTGGGATCTTAGCAACTTTTAACATGTGATAGGCACATTGGGGGCAACAAAGGACAACACTTGTGCAATCCTTGACCAAAGGGGGACCCAAAAAGAGATGTCTTAGATCAGTTATCAATATTGGGTAAAAAGGGTCAAAATGCACGAATGACCCATTGAAGATCTCTTGGATCAAATATAAATGATGGGCCAAACTATGGGAAGGGCAACAAAAGAAATGGGACTCAAGCAAGGTTTGGCACTACAAGTTTGAGTCCCAACAACTTCTTTCAAGGATCTTCCCTTCATCAAAGAGCTGCCTTGTTTGGTTCCTGTTGTGACCTTTTCACACATCGCCCCATTAAGGATGGGGACCCCTAATTTTTGCTCCATTCTGGTCTTTTTTGGCTTTGGTTTTGTCTCTCTCTCTCTCTCTGCCGGTCTCTTTTCTATCTGCCTTTCGAGGGATGTCTCCGCCATTGAGTTTAAACGTGAATTTGGCCAAGTTTGAAAATTAGGGTTTGTACTTTCCTGGTTAGTTCAGGGTCAAACGAGGTGAATAAATTGAAAATAGAGACTAACACTGTTGTCAGTGTGCTTCCAGCAGGCTTCCACTGAAATTTCATCGGATTCCGACTACTTACTATTTTTAGTAAGTGTGAAATTTGGAACATTTCGACACTTTGAGTTTCACGGATCCTGCTAGCGTCAAGAACACATCAAACACTTTCATTATGCAAAATTTGAGCTGAAACGGACAACTTCTATTTTCGCGGTTCGGCTTCGGAGCAGATTCGGGAAGCGATCGAGAGTTTTCAAGCATACAGGAGATTCCTTTCACGGGTTTTCGAGACTTTAGCGATGGTGTAACATGCAAGTGAGATACTTGACTTTGTTGGTCGATATGAGAGGCTATTTTTTAGGAGGTTTACGTAATACGCAATTCCTTGTGGGTTTTCAAAGAGTTTTTGTGATGATGTGACATGCAAATGGAGATAATCCCACTCATTGGGAACTTACTATTTTAGCGGATGCATCGTGATAGCCTCTGACACTTCAGAATCACAAACTGATCGCAATGCAACAAAAACGAAGACAAACAAAGATCATTTGATATGCATGCAGAACAAATTAGGGTTTCCAGCTTCGGGACCCAAAAAGAGGCGTAAAAAGTCAGAATTTTCGAAAACCGGTGTATACCACCGCGATCAGCGTTCTTCAAGCTATCTGCTGATAAAATTTGAGGGCAAACGGAGCACTTACTATTTATAGTAAGTCATTTCAGAAACAGGCTAAAAATAGCAGGTCAGCATCAGGCGCCGATGTCAGCAGGCAGGTCACGTGGTGAGGAGCACGTCATTCGAATTTCAAATCAAACGGAGTTGTGGAGGTATCAGAAGCAGGAAGTTACTATAAATAGCAAACCACCTTCAGAAATGGGCTAAAAATAGCAGGCCAACCTGAAATAGCAGTGTCAACAGGTTGATGAAGTCGTGAGGATCCAGTGTTCAAAATTTCAAAACGATTTGAGCTTCTGAAGTGTGAAAATCAAGGGACTTACTATTTATAGTAAGGCATGAAGAAGCTGGCAAAGACGAAGAAAAGGTGACTAAGTCTAAGACTTCATCCTGCACCACCAAGAAAATGCGCCCATCTTCAGCTGGAGTCAGAAAAATGGCCAAGTGATTGAAAATATCCTGCTCCACATGAATATGCGCCCACTCTAGGAAGATGTCCAAGAAAATTTCTAAGGCATGGACTCATCCTCCACCACCCTCCATTTGCGCCCATCCTTCATCAAGTAGGAAATGCGCCCAAGAAAGAAGTCAAAGGGTCAAAGTTTATCCACCTCCTATGTTGAAATGCGCCCTCACATGCAAGCAAGTTGCTAAAAGTTTCTAAGTTAGAAACTCGTCCTCCTCTCATGCCAAAATGCGTCCTCAAAGACATGACATGCAAAATATTTTCTAAGTACATGTTTCATCCTCCTAGAGGCATCAAATGCGCCCATCTTAGAGGAGGTCAAGAATTCAAAGAAGAAGTCAAAGTTTTCATCCCTCACACATAGCAAAATGCGCCCATCATAAAAGGTCAATAAGTCAAAAGAGGGGGGGCGTTAGAAATGTTATTCTCCTCTACATGCTATATGCACCCAAGTGAGGGCATGTAAAGACAAAAGAAGGGAGATGAAAGGTCACAAGAAGGCGTGGTAAATGTTAATCCTTCACATATGCTAATGTGCGCTATGTAAAAAGGTTAGTGTAGAGTGAGAACGTGGTAAACAAGGTGAAATATGCTAGGCGTGGTTATTATCCTTCATCAAGTGTGATATGCGCCAAGAGGTATGTAGGGTGGTGAAGTTGAATATTCCTCATGAAGTGCTAAATGCGCCCAAGGCATAAGGTGATGCTAGGCGTTGAAAGTTAAAATGTCCTCTTCAAGCATAAAATGCGCCCAAAGGGAGATTAAAATATCACCTAGGCATTGAAAGTGGAGATGAAGAATATTACTAGGCGTGGAAATTTAATAAGCTAAATGTGCCTAAAGTAATGGAAGTGTGAAATAAAATATAAGGTGGTGAATAAAATAAAACATGCCAGGCATTGGAATTTAAGTGTGATGTGCTTGCAGGAAGATTTTCTAAGTGAAGTTGATGATTTTTTTTCTCACCAAGGCAAAATGGATAAAGTTGAATAGAAATTTTTCTAAGGCAAAATTTTCAAAAATGCAAAGTGATTTAAAATTTTTTCTAAGGCAAAATATTTTCTTCCTCTAGAAAATATGCCTAGACTCTGGGGTGATGAAATTTTTCTTGGAGCACGAATGAATTTTCCAGTGATGGAGTCAGAAGATATTGGCAGTGCAGGAACAATAACTTTAATTTCAAGTCAGAGCAACAAGATGTTCACGGAGATAAAGAACGAATTTAAATTTCATAAGGAGATATTTTTCTAAGGTTCAAAACTTAAAAATTTAAATGAACCCGTTCGTTGTGTACCCATGGATTCATCACGTTTTCGAGAAAATTTTCTTCTGGGTACTGATGATCTTCGATGAGAAATGGATTTCCAAGTCTTCTGCACTTCGCCAAGGCCTTCAACATGAAGAATTTAATCGGTGCTCGAATTATGAATTCTCTTAAGGGAAATTTTAAAATTTTCTAAGGCAAATTTGAATAAAATGTGTTTTTGAAAGGAAAATGCTTCGACGATGAATTTAAAGTGAATTGCCTAGATGATTTTGATTGAGTTCTTCACAGATGAATTTTCCAGAGCGTCAGAGGTGATTAAAATTTAAAATTTGCAAGACAGAACTTCGGCTGGTGAATGGAAATTGATTAAAAGATGAATTTAAATTAAATATTTTCAAAAGTGAATTAAAACATGCCAGTCAAAGTTGAAATTCTAGAAGAATAAGATTCCTGACGTCGAAAGACAAGTGTCAAAAATACCAGAGAGGGAAATTCGAATGAAGTAGTGGAGATTTAATACACTGGCTAAACTTAGCCTTCTTCTAGAATTCGATTTTCCTATCAGAGCTGAGGGTTATTCACTTCTTTTTCACAGTTGAAAGAATTCAAATTTGCTCTGGGTCTAAAGCTGAGTTGAGTGTGAAGGCTGCAAGTGTTGCAGAAGTTCGAAAGCTATTACGCAAGTAATTGGTAAATTATTTGATGATATTAACAAGAGCGAGACGCTCAATAAATAATGTACAAGATTTACAAAACTGGAAAGTTTCTAAAAAGAAACTCCAGATAAGATCGGAGACAATCTTATCTCTATCTTTACAATATCTTACAATATTGAGCATTAATAAATAAATAAATAAACATTATTTTAATACCCTCCCTTAATGCTCAATCTATCAACTACACCAAGATGCCCCCTGAATTTTACAAACTTATCTGTACTGAGCGACTTGGTGAGAATGTCTGCTGTCTGATCCTTTGTCGGAACATACAACAACTGAACTGATCCATCTTCAACCAGCTTCCGAATGAAATGACAGTGAGTTTCCACATGCTTCAGTTTAGGCTCATGGAGAGACAGTTCTTGGCAAGTTTGAGAACTCCCTGATTATCACAAAACAAGGGAGTCGGTCCTACTTGAGATATTTGCATATCTGCAAGCATCCAGCGAAGCCAAACTGCCTCACATGCTGCTTTTACTGCTCCCCGATACTCTGCTTTTGTCGTGGAGAGAGCCACTGCCTGTTGCTTCTTACTAGTCCATGTGATTGCAACGGATCCCAAACTGAACACATACTCAGATGTTGATTTCCTATCATCAACTGAACCTACCCAATGCGAATGCAGTGAACCGGTTTAGGATGCGGTGACTTCCAGAGGTGTACAAGAGTCCAAAATCAGGAGTGCCCTTCACATAACGCAGCACACGCTTCGCTGCTACCCAATGATCAGCCTTGGGGGCTGTCATGAAGCGTGATATGTAGCTCACTGCAAAACTCAAATCGGGTCTAGTAGCAGCAAGATAGATGAGGCTGCCTACTAGTTGCCTGAACAATGTTTCATCTACCACAGGTGAATCGGACTTAGCTGACAACTTAAGCCCTTTTTCCATGGGTGTAGAGGCAGGTTTGCAATCCTGCATTCGGAACTTATCCAGAAGACTTCGAGCATACTTGGACTGGGAGATGAAAATGCTACTCTCTGTCTGCCAAACCTCAACACCTAAACAATAATGCAGGAGGCCCAAGTCTGTCATGTCAAAAGTTTTGCACAAGTCCTGTTTGATCTCAGTGATCAAATGTGCTGAACTGCCGGTAATGATCAAGTCATCCACGTAGACAACAACAAGCAAGATCTCATTACCGGTATTCTTGACATACAGGTTCGAGTCAGATGGACACCTCTGAAAACCATGATCTGTGAGGTACGTGTCAATCTTAATGTACCAAGCTCGAGGAGCCTGTTTCAGGCCATAGAGTGCCTTGGTAATCGCACCTTACGTTTCTTGACCGACCCAACTTTGAAACACGGAATTGCGTCATGTATGCCTCTTTCAACTCCGCAGGTTGGGGAAAGCACTCTTCACGATCCATCGATGGACCTTCCAACCAGTTTGCTAAGGCAAGGGCGAGCAGGTATGGTACTCATTTGGTGGCAGGAGCAAAGGTCTCCCTCATAGTCCAATGCCTTCTTTACGTAGAGAACCCGGTGCAACCGGGGCAGGCTTTGTACTTTGTCAAGGGGTTCCGTCCGGCGTTGTACTTCACCTTAATACACCATTTGCCTTCATAGCCAAGGCCTGCTTCCTGAAGGAAAGTTGGAAGTACCAAGGTGTGATTCTTGAGACTACGGTGATACGATTCCATTGCCTTTTCACTCGGGTGTCACTTTTTGCCTGCAGACCGTGCGAAACCACAAATACTTGTGAATGTTGGCCATGAGAGCAAAAATTCAGCGTAGGCTAACTGTTGCTCTTGTTTCTGGATGATCTACCCTCAATGGCTCGGCCACGAAGATCGCGATAGTCTTAGCCCACCATTTGATTGAGGAGGTAGATGTGCCAGCAGCCGGATGTGAGGAGGAGCTAAGGCCAGTTTGGGTCCCTAGGGACCTTTCGAGGGGATGTTCATGATCATACAGAGGCTTCCGGGTTGAGCATCATCAAGACTAGGTCTTAGTCATCCCTCCCATCAGGTGGACCTAATGGAAGTCTGACACTCATATCAGGACCCTGTAAAGGCTGATCCTCTAAATGCTGAACAGGTGAGGAAGAGTGAAATGGACCTCGTTCCTCATCAAAGACAACATCTCAACTGAAGATAAGACGATCAGTGTCTATATCAATCAGCCTATATGCCTTGTGATTGTCACTGTACCCAGTGAACATGAGTTTCTGGCTCTTGGAGTCCAGCTTAGTGCGCTTGGCCTCTGGAATCCAAACATACACAAGGGAGCCAAAAACTTTCAAATGACTGATCCTAGGTTTGCGACCAGACCAAACTTCCTCAGGAGTCTTTCCCTTAACAGCATGAGTAGGTGACCTATTAAGGAGATAGACTGATGTATTGACTGCTTCTGCCCAAAACTTGGTAGGGACACCCCTGTGTTGCAACATGGGGCGAGCCATCTCAACAATCGTACGATTGCGTCGCTCTACAACACCGTTTTGCTGAGGAGTGTAGGGTGTGGTTAACTGACGTTTTATCCCATGAGTATCACAGAAGTTGGAGAATGCACTAGAACAGAATTTCCCCCCATTATCTGACCTAAGAGTTATAAGACTAGAACTGGACTCTTTTTCAACTAAGGCCTTAAACTTCTGAAATACATTAAAAACCTCTGATTTCTGTTTAAGAAAGTACACCCACATTTTCCTACTATAGTCATCAACAAAAAGTAGAAAGTATTTGCAACCAGTTACAGAAGAAATAGACATAGGACCACAAATATCAGCATGAACTAATTGAAGCACCTTAGAAGCCCGCCAAGAGTCGCCATCCTTGAACGGTGTGCGATGCTGCTTTCCAGCCTGACAAGCACCACAAACGCCCTGATGCTGAGTCTGAATGTCAGGTAAGCCATCAACAAGTCCCTCCCGAGCAAGCTGAGAGAGATAGTGCACGTTCAAGTGCCCGTACCGCTGGTGCCAAAGACTGGTGACAGCTGAATTTCTGGCTGCCAAGGCTAACTCCGGAGAATCACCAGTGTCCACAAGCCTGTAAAGGCCATGATCCTCTATCCCAATGGCCACCGTTGTGCGAGTTTCTCGATCAACAATCGAACATCTGTGCGAGTTGAATACCACATCCATCTGGGGAGAATGCCACATGATCTGACTGACTGAGAGAAGATTGAGCTCGATATCAGGTACATAATATACGTTGAGGAATATGAGATCCCTCCTGCCAGACTGAACCTGAACAGTGCCTGTGCCGACAACTGTGTATTCCTCACCTCCTCCAAAGATTACTGAGTCAGTGCAAGGGGAAAAGTTTGTGAACCAATCACGCCTATGTGAGAAATGACGCGAAGCACCAGAATCTATGTACCAAGTAGAGGACTTGACATGGTCTGCGGGCCTTTTTGCCATCAGTGCATAAAAGGCAGATTCCTTCTGCTCAGAGTGCTCGGCGACATTCGCTTTCTGAAACCCTCCCTGCTTCTTTTGCTCAGAAGCCAAACGAGCACGGCAATCTTTCTTGATGTGGCCAAATTTATGACAGTAATTGCACTGTATATTTTTCTTCTTCGGGCTAGTGGAGCGCTGACTTGAGCCTTTCTGCTGTGAAGGCTGACCTTTCCCATGATGCTTTGACTGAGTTTTTGCTGCAAAGGCCTGCTCCGTGGAGGATGATGAATCACTGCTACCGAACTGTTGTCTCCAGTGATCCTGCTGCAACAGGATAGTGCACAAATTCGAAAACTTGAGATCAGCGTGGCCGGTAGTTAATGTTGAGAGTCTCATCGTCTGTTCGCCAGGACTTGATGGCTCTTGGTGGTCACGCCATGTCTTCTCATTTTCCGACCAATGGCCTCCAGCGATCTGGAGTCTCACAGTTTTTATTCAAGAATGCTTCGGTTGTCTTCTCATCCATCATGATAGAAAACAGCATATTCTTCAAGAAAAACGCACGGCTTTTGTCGGAAGTTTCATGCATATCCTTCAAGTGATCCCAGATCTCCTTAGCTGATTTTCGCAGTGGAATCTGAGGGAGCTGATCATCAGTAACCGAAAGCTTAATAAGCATGACGGCTTCACGATTCTGCTCATCAAATTTATCCTGAGCCTTACCCGCCGCTTCAGGACGAGTAGCGTTGCCGAGGATCATCTGATCAAGCGGTATTATTCAAAGTATTAACATCGCATTTGCTTCCGGTGTTGCTTAATTTTTACCATTAAATCTGCCCTCGGCATTAAATTGCCAGCCATCTTCCACGCTTTTTAGAGCCGCGGCAAGTCTGAAAGGCGTCTACGAAACTTCGAGGCCACGATCCCAATGCAGAAAATAGGGGCGGTCAGTGCTGGGAAGCGCAGAAAGTGATTAATACGGATGGCACAAAATTGAGGAGCGCGAGGAAAGCGATGCACCGAGAAAATTCGGGAGACCAACCCGGTTGAATACCGAAAACCAGGAATACGTGATGAAAAAATTCGGACTTGAAAAATGGGTCAAACCAGATTTTCCGGTATGCCTATTAAAGCTCAAAGGTTACGAACCGGCAAAATCCCCACGAAAATCGAAGACAAACGAGATATAAGCCGAGAAACCAAAGCGTCCCGGCACTGAAGATAAAAACCACCAGGTTCAACTAAATCATTGAAAAAAACGGTCAAAGAGACCAAATCGCGTTTGAAAAGCGCGTGCAAAATCAGCAGAGATAGCGGCTGAGAAACCACGTTTTGTGGCTCTGGTGAAAACGATAGAGCGTGGTACGCCAGACAAAGAGCGAATGGAACAAAGCGAGCTGAGCGAGCCACCAGCGGTGAGAATACCAGCGACGGAAGCAGCGAGAATCGAAGCGCGAAATACGAAAAAACTTCAGCGCCGTCAAATCTACGCCTGGTCGAAACCATGCATGAGGGCAGCCCGCCGGAGAAAAAGAAACGAAGGCGGGCCCTAAGGCAGTTCGAAAAACCTCACGAAAAGCCGAAATTTCGAAACAATACGAAAAATGATGATCAAAAAACCTTCGAAATTCAAGCACCCGAAAATTTTCACTGAAAATGTATTTTCAGAATTAAAAAATTTTCAAAAATCAATTATTTCGAAAAATTTAAACAAAATAATTTCAAAAAGAAATTATTAATTTTTCGAAGAAAATTGTTTTCCTGAGCTCTGATACCATATTACGCAAGTAATTGGTAAATTATTTGATGATATTAACAAGAGCGAGACGCTCAATAAATAATGTACAAGATTTACAAAACTGGAAAGTTTCTAAAAAGAAACTCCAGATAAGATCGGAGACGATCTTATCTCTATCTTTACAATATCTTACAATATTGAGCATTAATAAATAAATAAATAAACATTATTTTAATAAAAGCTTGAAAGGGGCACAAAGCTGAGTTAAGTGTGGAGAGTGAGTTGTTGAGTGAGAAGCGTTGGAAGTTGCTGAGACTTTCTAAGTGGTTGATAATTCGAAGTCTGTTGGAGAAGAAGTTGAGGTTTGCAAATGAGAAATAATATTGCAACTTCTTGAAGTCGACTGGCAGCCCTGCAAAATGTTTTATTTATTTTTCGAAGTTAATTTGCTAATGGATGTTTATTGTTTTGCAGATGGCTGAAGCAAGAACGACTGGCAAGGATAACAATGGTGCATCTAGACAGGCTGTTATAAAGAAGCTGAGCAAGTCTTTCATGCCGAAATCGAAGTTTGGCAAGTTGGCGGATACGAATTTGGGCTCTGTCAACTTAGAGACTTTCAAGAATCGAATGCTGGGGATTGGTAATCATCAACCTTCGACCACTTCACACAACATCATTCGAAGTGGGTTATATGCAGCTGCTGGTTTCCCACCAACCATTCAGTGTTCGGAGCTGATGATGGAGTGCGCCAACTGCTATGAGAAGGATCACAGGTCAATCATGTCACCAGATGGTCAAGTGCTCGCCAACCTCACTCCTGCTGCCATTGGTGAAGCCTTTGGAATCCCAATGCATAGGAACATGATTTACAAATCGAGGGAGTGAGCTCAGCGAATGTATGCTTCTGCATTCGAGAGATGTACAAAGACAATCAATACTCACTGGATGAGCAACCCCAAGCCCTCTCATACGAAGCTATCGAGACAAATCATAGCAGATGACTTGAAGCAAGAGTATTGTGATCTTATCATGATGCTAAGTCGAGTTGGAGGCTGCCTGCAGTCGTTTATTTTTGAGCCATGGATGTTCTATTACATCAACCTCGTGCTGGAAGGAAAGGAGTACGTCAACTGGGCTACAATGATCAGTGACAATTTGCACGAGCAACTCCTGAGCCTGAGAAGAACAAAGACATTCTATATGGGCTCTTACATTGTTTACATGCTGGCCCGTATGACAAAGTATAGAGGAATTTCATACAAGGAGCCTGTTGGTTGTGGCTCTCACCAATTCAAAATTTATGAGGCTTGTCCGCAATTGCACTTGACAAATACTACTCATTATAAGCGTGCCAATGACGCCTTCACCATGCACATCACGAGAACACTCCAGGAGCGGATGCATCACAGGATCTCGAGGGAAGCCCAGGAATTGATTGAAAGGTATGGGTGCTGGTTTATACAATTTCCGAAGTTTTCTTACATAAGGCTGCAAGGATTTTCTTCGTACCCATATAGGCTGCCTAAGTACCCAACCAACAGAATATTGATGTTAGAGATATCTAGGCAATTGGTTGCCTACGATAAGAATCAAAAGAAAAAGAAGAAGGGAGGTGTTGACTTCCCGATTGTCATGGGCAATTCCGATGAAGTGTGTCCTTCATTACAGGCAGCTAGAGAAGCCGAAAGCGAGCTTCAGTTTTATCACTTTTCCTATCACACCAGCAGACAACACTATGATCCGCATAACAATATCAGATGGGTACTGTCAGAAGAGTTTAAACACAAGGCAAATATTGAGGATTATTGGGCTTGTGAATCAGACGAGGCTGAAGTCAGGAAGAGAGTGTTCTCTAGGTTGCCAATAGGCATGATTAGGGAGTGTGAAGTCATTCCAATACTAGACCAGGTGGATGAGGACATGAACATTGTCCATCCAGATTATGAAGCAGTAAGAGATACTCCACTTCCGCTCCCGGATTGGTCAGAACCAGAGATTGCTGATTTGGACACACTTTCTATTCTAGTCTTGACATTTACTAGAGCATGGGTTGACAGACGTGTGAGCAGGTTGAAGAGTAGGTCGATTGCATTGACTTACAATTTGATGGGAGATCACAGGACACCCACCACCAGCAGGAAGAAACAAATTACACGAGGTCCAAAATCTCGAAGGAAGGAGCCAGTTCGACAGGAGCCTGTTCAGCCGGAGCCTCCAAGAGTTGTAGTTGAGTCACCTAGGCCATTGGAGACACGTTCTCCAAGTATACAGGAGGTTTCTTTATTTGTTGATCAAAGGAATGCATTGAATTAGGTGCAGGTGGTACAAGAAGAAAATTAGCCACCACGGAGAGAGTCAGTTGGCCAGAGTGTCAACGCACCTAGTAGAGATGATCAGCAGACCAATGAGGGGACTGCTACTGACCCCCAGTTTCAGCAAGAGTTAGAGGCGGCTTTAGACGATGATGATATAGTTTCAGGAGATACTCAGCCACTTGAGGCTGATGAGCCTCACCAGAATGATATAGAAGTTGAACAAGTTCGTGAAGTAGAGGCACAAGAACAGCAGCCATTTGATATACAATATACAGTACCTGATTGGCTTAGAGATAGGATGAGAAGGAGCCCTAGTGAAGAGATTGATCCAGCAGTTGAGATGGAAGAGTTTTTGAACAGGATCAGTGCGCCTCCACAAAAGAAGAGAGCACGAAAGTTTTCAAAGATATCAACTAATGAGGATGGCTCTCACACCCTTCACATGGCCGTGCCACAGGTTGATTGTGACCTAGATGAAGCAGTACCCAAAAACTATGTGGTCACAACTCTGGAGTTAGGACGCCCCACAGGTGCACAGATTGTAGAGGAATGTGATAACTCCTATCACGCACTCAAGGACAGATTATTTAAAAAGGAAGGAAAGTACAAGAAGTTGAAAAGAGAGCATAAGGCTTTGATAGGATATGTGCAGCAGTTATCTCGTCCTTGTGGATAGGAGATTCCAGCAATAGAGCTTCCAGCTGAGATACCCAGAGAGTCGATAAGTGGCTTGTTGGAGTTAGGGAAGATGGCACAGGAGGCAGATAAGTGGGTCACGGGAGTTTGTGCTGAGACAGAAAAATTTATGGAGGACCTTACTCTTGCTTTTCAGCAGGCTTCTAGTATTTTGGCACGGATGGAGGCAGGTGATCAGGCCTGGGGTGATGCTTTTGTTTATCAGAGCAAAGTAATTCAGCGTCTTGAGGCATTGAGACATGTTCACTGCGGTTCTTGATTGATGGAGGTCGTGAGGAAGTGGCAATTATGGCTTTTCTAGATGGTATTCTTAAACCAATCCACGGGACGTGGTTTCTTCGATGCAGCACAGGCGGATTCAACTAGAGTACGGAAGGCTATGACAAATATCATTGATGGAGTCTAGCATACTTTCGAGGCTATATTTGCTAGGCGGTTGAATCCGGATGAGGTGATTGTTGATAATTTGAGGAGTAGGCTGGTGCCTTTCTTTTCAGAGGTGAAGAGCTTCGTACAAGATGACTTTGAGAACACTTCTACGCACCTCCAGTTTGATTCCAAAGCACCGCAGGGATTCATAGTAGCTTGGAAAGTCAGTACCGGCATGAACCGTCTGATCCGCGGTGTTAGAGTTCCAACTGATTGCATTCCACTTATTCCCGATTCGGGGAGGTTGAAATTTTGTGCTTAGCGGGTTATTGAGTTTGCAACCCGAGATGAGAGATACCTCTTGGGCCCGATGATCTTCTAGAAGGCCCGATTGTGGGCATTAATTGCCTTTACTATTTGGGAGTGATGGGAATCGTTCATTTAATGTATCACTCCCCATTTTGGCAGTTTTTAGGGTTAGGGTTGAGGTGGCTTAATCTTAGCCATTCTTTTGATTGTAATCTGAGCCGTCCATTGGACTGGGCTATCTATAAAAGGGGGAGTCCCCCTCATTTGTAATTCATTAGAATTAGAATTAGATTGGACATCAGACTCGAGAGTAGAGCAGAGTAGACATTTTGCTTGATAGTTTAGCATAGTTTGGAGGAGGAAAGTTTGAAAACTTTTGTAAGAGATTGTTGTGTAAAACTTTCATAATAGAAGATCTTTTCATTGATGGTGAAATTCGTCTTCGTTATGGACAGCTAGCAAGGTTTCTTCATCCCTTTGAATCCAAGTAGCGTAGAGTAGCTTAAAGTAGTACAATTTTCATTTCATGCAAGTAGATAGTAGCTGTGGATGTGTGGCATTGATCAAGGCAACTTCGTTTTATTCCATACCACTAGCGGCTTGCTGACGGCAAGTTTGCCTTGCGTGGTCTACTGGAGCATTTCATAAACTTAACTTCAGTTGTAGCTCATGCCTTGGTATGCATCGTTTTGACGGTATCTTGATGTTGGGTTGTAATTTGAAAATTACTCGCTATCCCTTTGAAGATTGCACCTACTTTGTGTAAGCTGTCCAGCGTGAGGCGAAACAGAGTTTGGTTGGAGCTGTTGAGATTGATCCCACGTCACGCCTTAGAGTAGAATATAGAATCTCTTTACCCTTACACTCATTTACTTTCCGTTCATCTTTGGTTAGTTTTAGGAAAACGTACTTATTGCTAAATCATCCGCATTATACAAATCCCTTCCAATCATCCATCTACTATTAACTGCAAGTGTTCTGAACAATTGTGTAAGTCCCCTTGTGAAAACAGCAATTCACATCAAACCAACTGAGGGTATTCTAAGTATTTCGGAACCTTGGAGTTGAACGTGTGAACTTTCTTGCAATCTTAGCGCACGGAATACTTTGATCAAGAGAGAATAGAGTAGCCTTCGGACAACTTCGTTCTGCTGATTGGTGCGGTCACAAAAATCACATCAACAGTTCCTATTGTGTGACATTAGTCATCTATTTGTGAAATCTCAAATTGACAATTGTTCTCACTTCTTAGAGGAAACTGTGTTTTTGTTTGAGGAGAGCTCCCACATTGATGCTTTTGAAACTCTCATCAACTACTTCATTGTGTGATCTACTTTGTCTTGTAGATTCTCCTCTTTCAATGAATAAATTGAGGGCTCCTAGTGTAGACCCTCCTCTTATGGTGAAGATTTCTTTTTTGAATGATCCATCTCCATTTAATGGTTCCTCCTTGATGGCATATTTTTCACAAATCGTGTTCAGGATATCTTAAACTCCACATTTATAAACACCACATTTAGAGAAACTTCGACCAATTCTAGACACTTCTTATTTCTTCCATCATATCCTCTTTTGAAATGAGATATGATATGTACTCCTAAGGGAAGGAGTATTGTTTGATGCAAGTATTACGAAACAAGATGGTAAAATAATTTGATGTTATTTACACGAAGCAAAATGCTTCAATAAATAGGATTTACAAATGTACAGAATAAGCAAGTTTCTAAAAAGAAACTTCAGAAGATCGAAGAAACGATCTTATCAACAATATTACAATATAATACAATATTGAGCATTAAATAATTAATTAGCAAATATTATTTTAATACCCTCCCTTAATGCTCAATCTGTCAACTACACCAAGATGCCCCCTGAATTTTACAAACTTATCTGGACTGAGCGACTTGGTGAGAATATTTGTTGTTTGCTCCTCTATCGGAACATACAACAACTGAACTGATATGTCTTCAACAAGCTTCTGAATGAAATGACAATGAGTTTCCACATGCTTGGTTCTTTCATGGAAGATTGGATTTTTGGCAAGTTTGAGAACTCCATGATTGTCACAGAACAAGGGAGTCGGACCTGCTTGAGATATTTGCATATCCGCAACCATTTGACGAAGCCAAACTACCTCACAAGCTGCCTTAATTGCTCCTCGATATTCTACTTCTGTTAAGGAAAGAGCCACTGCTTGTTGCTTTTTACTAGTCCAAGTGACTGCACTAGATCCCAAACTAAAAAAATACCCAGATGTTGATTTTCTGTCATCAACCGAACCTGCCCAATCTGAGTCTATGAAACCAATGAATCTAGGATTGTGACCCCTAGTGTAAAGAAGTCCATAATCAGAAGTGCCCTTCACATAATGCAGCACACACTTCACTGCTACCTAATGATCAGCCTTGGGGGCTGTCATGAAGCATGAAATGTAGCTCACTGCAAAACTGAGGTCAGGTCTAGTGGCAGTGAGATAGATGAGGCTGCCCACTAGTTGCATGAACAAGGATTCATTTACTACAGGTGAGTCTGATTTAGCGGACAACTTCAGCCCTTTTCCATAGGTGTGGAGGCAGGTTTGCAATCCCGCATTCAGAACTTATCTAGTAGACTTCAAGCAAATTTGGACTGTGAGATGAAAATACTGCTCTGTGTCTGCCAAATCTCAACACCTAAATAATAATGTAAAAGTCCTAAATCTGTCGTGTCAAATGAGCTACACAAATCCTGTTTGATCTCATCGATCAAATGTGTCGAACTGCCAGTAATGATCAAGTCATCCACAAAGACAACAAGAATAAGAATATCACTACCAGTGTGTTTGACATACAAATTAGAATCAGATGGACTCCTCTGAAAGCCATGATTTGTGAGGTACTTGTCAATTTTGATGCACCAAGCCTGAGGAGCTTGTTTCAGGCCATATAGTGCTTTCACCAGTCTGCACACTTGGTGTTCTTTACCGGCAACCTTGAACCCTGAAGGCTGCGTCATATAGACTTCTTCCTTCAACTCACCATTGAGGAAAGCACTCTTAATGTCCATCTTATGGACTTTCCAACCAAACTGAGCTACTAAGGCAAGAACGAGCCGAATGGTACTCATCTTGGTTGTAGTAGCAAAGGTCTCCTCATAGTCAATGCCTTCCTTCTGTGAGAACCCCCTAGCAACGAGACGAGCTTTGTACTTGTCAAGGGCTCCGTCAGCTTTGTACTTAACCTTATACACCCATTTGCAGCTAATGGGCTTCTTCCCTGGAGGAAGATCAAAAAGGACCCATGTGTTATTTTTCTAAAGACTATGATATTCAGCCTCCATAGCCTTTTCCCACTCAGGAATTCCTTTAGCCTCTAAATATGTCTAAGGCTCATAAACACTGTGAATGTTGACCATGAGAGAAAATTAACTGTATGCTATTGTTTGCTCTTGTTCCTGGATGATCTACCCTCAATGAGCTCATCATCATGAAGATCACCAACAGTCTTAGCCCACCATTTAGGTTGGAGAGTAGAAGTGCCAACATCGGATACAATAGGAGGAGCTGGAACGAATAGTGGATCTAGAATAGGTTCAACAGGTGGAAGATCAACATCATCCAGAGGAAAATCTGGTAGAGCATCATCAAAAAAAGAATCTGCATCATCCCTCCCATCAGGTAGACCTAACGGAAGATGGACACCCAAATCAGAAGCCTTCAAAGGCTGATTCTCAGAATGCTGCATAGACGAGGAAAGGTGAAAAGGTCCTCGTTCTTCATCAAAGACAACATCCCGACTGAAGATGAGACGATCAGTGTCTACATCAATCAACCAGTAAGCCTTATGGTTGTCACAATATCCTGTGAACATAAGCTTTTGACTCTTGGAATCCAACTTTGAGTCCTTGGCATCTGGAATCCATACATATGCTAAAGAGCCAAAGATTTTTAGATGACTGATCCTAGGTTTGCAACAAGTCCAAGCTTCCTCAGGAGTCTTCCCCTTAACAGCCTGTGTAGGAGACCGATTAAGGAGATAGACAACAGTGTAGACTGCTTCTGCCCAAAATTTATTAGGAACACTCCTATGTTGTAACATGGAGCGGACCATCTCAGTGATTGTATGATTGCACCGCTCGACAACATCGTTTTGCTGAGTGTAGGGTGTGGTTAACTGGTGTTTGATGTCATGTGTATCACAGAAGTTGGAGAAAGCAGTAGAACAAAATTACCCCCCATTATCTGACCTAAGAGTGATTATGGAACAACTAGACTCTTTTTCTACTAAGGCATTAAACTTCTCAAATACAGTAAACACATCTGATTTTTGTCTAAGAAAGTACACCCATATTTTACAACTGAAATCATCAACAAAAAGTAAGAAATACCTACAAGCAATAACAAAAGGTGTATTCATTGGACCACATACATCAATGTGAACCAACTATAGTACCTTAGAGGCTCACCATGAGTCACCATCCGTGAACGATGTCCAGTGCTGCTTCCCAGCGTGACAAGCTCCACAAACCCCATGATGCTGAGTTTGAATCTCAGGTAAACTAGCTACAAGTCCCTCCCGAGGTAGCTGAGAGAGATAGTGCACATTTAAGTGCCCATACCGCTGATGCCAAAGACTGGTGATGGAAGAATTTATGGCTGCCATGGCTAACTTTGGAGAATCACCTGTATCCACAAGTTTGTATAGACCATGATCCTCAATACCAACAGCCACAGTGGTGCGAGTCTCCTAATCAACAATCGAACATTTATGTGCACTTAATACCACATCCAACTGAGGAGAGTGCCGCATAATCTAATTGACAGAGAGAAGGTTTAGTTCCATGCTAGGAACATAGTATACATTGAGGAATATGAGATTCCTCCCACCAGACTGAATCTAAACAGTGCCCTTACCAACAACGGTATACTCTTCACCTCCTCCAAAAATAACTGAGTCAGTGAAAGGAGAGAAGTCTGTGAACCAATCATGCCGATGGGTGAAGTGTCACGAAGCACCTGAATCAATGTACCAAGCAGAGGACTTCACATGATTTGCAGGTCTTTTAGCCATGAAAGCGTAAAAGGAAGATTCCTTCTGCTTAGTGTGCTCGGCAACATTTGCTTTTTGTTGAGACCCTCCTTGCTTCTTCTGTTCAGAAGCCAAACGCTAACGATAATCGTTCTTCATATGACCATATTTGTGGCAGTAATTGCACTGAATGTTCTTTTTCTTAGGGCTGCTCGGAGGTTGACCTGAGCCTTTCTGCTACGAAGGCTGACCTTTCCCTTTATTTTTAGCCTAAGACTTGGCTGCAAAAGCTTGTTTTGTAAAGGACGAAGAGGCACTACTATCAAACTATTGTTTCCAACGTTCATATTGCAAAAAGATGGTACAAAGCTCTAGAAACTTTAAATCAACATTAGTTGATGTAATGTTGAGAGTTTCAACAAAGTGCTCATAAGACTTCGGTAGACTTTTCAAAGTGATGACTACCATGTCTTCTTCCTCCATCTTCCAACCAATTGCCTCCAACTAATCACAAATGTCTTGAATCTTTGTCAGATGCTCCTATAAGGACATTCTCTCATCCATCATAATGGAGAACAGCTGGTTCTTTAAAAAGAACACACGACTCTTGTTGGAGGTTTCATGCAAGGTTTTCAAATGTTCCCAAATATCAGCAACTGATTTGCTGGATGGAACCTGTGGAAGCTGATCATCGGTAACTGAAATCTTAATGAGCATCACCGCTTCACAATTTTGCTCATCAAACTTTTCCTGGTCTTTACCCGTCGTTGTGGGACGAGTAGCAGTGCTTAGAACAATCTAATCAAGGCAGCGATAATCAAAGATAGTCATCATTCGCTGCTTCCAGGTATTATAATTTATGCCATTGAATCGCTGACTGCCTTCCAACTTTATGTTGGTCAAAGATGCCATCTTTCACGATGAGATTCACAAAAGAGGCTCAAAAAGCTGAATGTACAAAACCCAAGACACAAATTCAAATGCACTGAAAACATAGACAGTTTTAGGCACAAAAATCGAGGCAAATCTACTTGCACAAATTTCAATGCACAGATTACAAGGCACCTAGAAAAAATGGATGACTACCCAAAAATCTTCTCGAAAAACCCAAAAAGAATCTATGATTAGAAAAAAATTTCGGCTTGAAAACAAAGGGTTTTTTCAGAAACCCTAGCCACTGCACCTAGAATCAAATTTTGCACACAATTTTTCAGAAAATCGTGTCAAAAAAACAAGCAGAAAATCGGCGCCCAAAAACAGGTGAAGAAATCACGATCCAGAAAAAAATTGCGACTTAGTAATAGAGAGAACATGGCCAGAGAAATGCTTCAAAATCACAACCTAAACGCATTTACAGAAAACACGTCCAATAGAGCCCGTCAGAAACCCTTTAGTGGGTCGTGCGGGAGAAAGAGACTGGCAGAGATGTGTAGACAAGGGTCACGTAAGAGCAGAAAAAGGTTGCGCGCCCAGGAAACAAGAAAAGACGTCTTCACAAGTCGCACCCATACAGAAAACGCGGCCGAATAGAAAGAAATAACGCAGCTCGCCAAAACCTCACGCGAATGCAGATGACGAAAAAAACAGACGCGATTTTCTTCTCCTCAAAAAAGTCTTTTATTTCTTGAGAGAAAATCCACGATTTTTCTGAAAATCATGAGCTCGATTTTTCAGATCACAGAAAAACACAATTTTCAAGAGCCAAAAAATCAAATACGAATAGCGCCAAAAATTAAAAAAATTCCCACCTAGTCGTTTGGCTCTGATACCATATTACGGAACAAGATGGTAAAATAATTTAATGTTATTTACACGAAGCAAAACGCTTCAATAAATAGGATTTACAAATGTACAGAATAAGAAAGTTTCTAAAAAGAAACTTCAAAAGATCGAAGAAATGATCTTATCACAATAGTACAATATAATACAATATTGAGCATTAAATAATTAATTAGCAAATATTATTTTAATAGCAAGTAGAGCTTCTTCAACATCCACTTTTGTCCATCCAATTCTGGTGCAGATTGCTAGGGACTTGGGAGGCTATTCTTTGGGTGGCTACTTGGTCCTTCCTCTCTTTCCCATCTCTTCTTCGAAGGGTATCTCTCTCTTTCTTTGGGAGGATTCTTTTTTGTACATGGGAAAATAACATGGCAATTGTTTGCAAGAACCCATTACACCCACCTAAGTTGCACTTAAGGGGGTGTTGACATAAAGATTTATTTATTACACCTTTGGGTATTAAGCTTGCTTAGGTAAATTATTTATTTATTTCCTATGTAAATATCTCTAGGTATTGCATACTTTATTTCTTTAAATTGCGCTTATGGGAATGTTGGCATAAAGATTTATTTATTACACCTTTGGGTATTAAGCTTGCTTAGGTAAATTATTTATTTATTTCCTATGTAAATATCTCTAGATATTTCATGCTTTATTTTTTGATTTTCACAAGACTACCTTGTGAAAATCTATCTATTTCTGGAGTATAAGTTTTGATCTCATATATTCCTTGCTTTTATACGCACTCGTTGACTGGGATAAATGATTAATTAATTACTCAGTCCTTTCAATTTTTTTTAAAGCAACTAGGTTATTCATGAATGGCTTTAAGTTGTTAGTTCCTCAGTAATGATTTCATTCATTACTTTGAAATCCAACATTATTGGAACAAAAAAAATTATTACAAAAAGGTCAATAAATTGTGCAGCTAGCATTGGAACTGCCAAACACAACCTATTTATGAACAAACTACTTTTATAGGCAGATCATAACGGATGTTAGGAAAATATGCATACACTTCCCAGTCCCACATTAACCCTGCCAAGAGAGAAATACAAATATCTGATTAAAACCTAATTTTGCAATGTTCTAGCATGTAAAACAATACTTGGAAATGAACATCAATGGGAGAAGAAGAAGAAGAAGAAACCATAAACAAGGGTGACAAAGATATACCCTGGAAAAACCCTTTGGGGAAAAACCCAACCTCCAAAGCACACACCCAATGTATTATTCAGCAATAATGTTGCAACACATTCACAAAGCCACTATGTTTTGGTAAGATCAACACCCTTCGATCCTAGAAGAAAACTGGCAACATAACTGCACAAGTAACATCAATCCTCAATTTCATGCCCTCAATATTGAGACTTAAGGAGGCCCAAAAAACCACCAAAAGACAATACCGTGGGCCCAAAAATGGTCCCAAAATGTCAAGGATTCTCACAACCCACTACAAGAGATTGGCCTCCAAAATTATAATGTAACTCCTCACACAAGCATCTTTGACCTCCATCATCATAGTTCACAAACATAACTCCCAAGCACTCCACATTAAATGCTAATTACACCTTACACCCACAAATAATGAAAGATACTCTTTTAAGTCCATTATGTAACCCTCCCATCAATGCCTCATTATAACAATATTTCCAAGCCCCCAACAAATAACTAATACATATGTCCTTAACCTCACATAGGCATCTCATGTTGCCCAGTCCATGATTCTTGAAGATATATAACTTACCATCTATGAACAATTGAGTTACAATAGACCTTAGGATATGCAAGGTGAATAGCACACCTAATCCTAATAGTGGAGTTAGTATTTACATGTAGCATTGTTGATTTACTCTTATGCTGGTTATTGATGCAGGTATAGCATATTTTTGACAATTATATAACATGCAAGAGGGGGCCTGACCTCCTATATAGCTAATAATGACCATATTAGAGTACAAGTCATTGTTGGGGATGTTTTAATTTTGCAAAAGGAAAATGTCTTTGCCTATTTAGATCATAGAAGCAAAACTCTCCAAAAAATCCCAATTAAACCCGATTTTTTGCAAATCTATACCACAAAGATTTTTTCCCCAAAAAAATCCCATCTTTTTAAAAAACCTTGACTACGATTTTCAACAAATGTTTCCCATTTAAATCGCATAAAAATCATGTCTAAAACCTTAATCAATCTCCTACCAACCTATGAAACCCTCAAAACTTGCGAAATGGAGAAATATTTTATCAATAACATAGTTGCAAAATATTTTTAGGACGCAACTACAAATGGGAGCTCGTTGGGGCATGCATAGAAGGCGCAACTAGTTGCAAACTTACAGGGAATTGGGAGGCGATGCATTTGAGTCAAAGGTGTTGCAAGGTGTGCACCCTTGGTCTCCTTGTGCTGTGCAGTGTAGCTCGGGTTTGTGACATGGCTTAACCGCCTCCTATGGAATCATTAACTCTAGCAATTGTATCGGGCATTAATAGGTTGATCTTTTGGTGCAATGACAACCGTCTTTGCAACAATTGGCATCAGAGCCTAGGTCACGAGTTTGAACCCCTCACTTGCACTAGGGGGCGAGCGGGGGTGGGTGGGTTTGCAAGGTGTGTGCCCTTGGTCTCCTTGTGCTATGCAGCGCAGCTCGGGTTCGTGACATGGCTTAACTGCCTCCCATGGATTCATTAACTCTAGCGGTTGTATCGGGCATTAACAGGTCGATCTTTTGGTGCAACAACAACTGTCTTTGCAACAAAAGGTAGGCAATTTCTTGCTATAACACTATTGCAAATACATTCTATAACTTCACGCCATATAAATAGTATTTGCACAATTCAACCAGCGCATACAAATAGATGAATAATTTGTTAAATAAAATTTTCAATGTACACATCACAATGATCTTTCAATTTAAATTAACAAGATACAAAACGTTAAATATATTTTATTTTGGTGGGGCTTCCATTCAAAGAGATAGTATTTTACTATTATGACAAGTGAATGGTCTATATTCCGAGGTTATATTTTAGCTCACTGTTCATACTTCATATTTTGTGTCCACTTTATCATGGTTTAGTTTTATCTATATTCAAATGCTAGGATTTTTGTCAATACCGTCAATACACTGTCACACATGGTTCAATTTTGTATCTACTTCTTATCTACATCAAATGTTAAATAAAATTTTCAATGTGCACATCACAAGGATCTTTCAATTTAAATTAACAAGATAAATACCGTTAAATCTATTTTATTTTGGTGTGGATGATAGTATTTCACTATTATGACAGGTGAATGGTTTATATTCTGAGGTTATATTTTAGCTAGTTGTGTCTACTTCATATTTTATGTCTACTTTATCATGGTTTAATTTTGTGTCTACTTCTTATCTTGATTTTATGAACAACTAAATTTTTATTGTGAAGATTGGTTCATTATTTGGTCCAAACAACATTTGCTAGTCTATCTTTTTCTACAATGGCAGTCTTGTAAATTAGTTCTCTAGAAAGAAATAATCTGTGTTCCTGGCTAAATGGCTTGAATTTAATGCTAATTTAGGCTCTGTCATATTATTGCTTTGCTTGATGAATATGACAATGCTATAGTTTCATTTTTTTACAGTCTCATTACTAGAAGTGAAGAGGTAATGTTATGTGTAGGTCATCTTGTCTTCATAACATTTGACACATAAAATTTTATCCTTCTCTCAAGTTGTAGACAAAATCCCTTGGCTGCATAAAAACATCAGCTTGATGTTTTTATGTAACCCAGTATTGCACCAAGATGTCCAATCTTTGTGAAAATCAAAATCTTGGTCATTGTGATTTTGTATGCTTATTTTGAAATTTGATATTATGCATATCTATCCTAAAATGTGTTTTGTGTCTATCTTCTACTTCTACTTTATATGAGTCGGGATTTTGCCTAAATTTGAAGGTTTGGTTTAATAGCAAAGCTTTTGAATATGACTTGGTTTTGTATCTTGAATCTTTGAAAATGCATAATTCATGCCCATTTGACTCTACCTATTATGAGAAATAGTTTCTCTTTTATTGATTGATTAGATTTTTATTTGGATGATATATTCTTTTATGTTTCCTACTTGAAAATTTCTGAGTGATAAAATGTTTTTTTTTTTTTTATCCTTCTAGGATGCTACTTGTTTTGAGGTCTTACTACGTTTTTGAAGGTTTTAGAGTTTATTATGATAGTGCAATCTTTATGATTAAACATTCGTTTGATATTAATAATAATTTAGAATGCAGTGTTGTTAGTAGCATTTTACCATCTACTCACATCATACAACAAGACTAGAGATTCACTCACATATCATTCAGTGAAATGTTTTATTGTTAACTTAGCAATAACTCTATCAACTTCATACATAACTTACCAAAGAATCATTTACTAACAAAGCTTACATGCTACACTGCATTCTGCTATTTTAGACAAACTTTTCATTTGGACAATTAATGGGGTAAACTCTCTATTTTAGACAATTCAAGGGCTAAACTCTATTTTATTTGCTCTCTATATCTCTATACTATGGAAATGCCTTTAAATTTCAAAAACAAGTAGTTTTTTGTCATGCCCTGCTAGGAATCGCAGCTTATAAGAATTGCTGTCTCAAGGAATAAATAAGCAACACTCCTAGTAGGGGACCAATCAGGATTAAAAAAGGGTTAAAATAAAATTATAAAAATAAAACAAGTCTCCAAAAGCAGCACTAAATCAGGAAGGGGTGTGACTCTTGCAAAGCAATGATTGTATGAAGAGGTGTGACTCTCTCAAGAAGAGGATATATAAGGGAGGTCAAATCATTTTTAAAAGGCATCTAGGGGGATCAATCAAGTGCGAATTGGAAAAAAGGGAAAATAAGAAATTGAAATATAAAAGATCTATTGAAAATAAATATTATTTTTAGCAAGAATAGTATTGGGAAGTAAGTTTTGAAATATAAAATAGGAATATATATATATATGCATTATAATTGCATAATGAACTGATATATGATTAATAATAATAGAATAAGATTCCTTTAGCAATCATATTTGGAGTCAATGTGAAACTGTGATAGGGAGATGCAGCAGTACTGGTTCCCTCATCAAGTACGCCAACCCTAAGTTGGATGTGCTATGCCTATGGGCCAAGGGGCCGAATGACTCGAAGGCTCATTCCATGCCCTTGGGCTTGATTGAGGAGGACAGGCTCCCAACGTCCTATCATGCTTTCCCATTGAATTCCTAATATGGTTGGCTGTTGGAGATAAGCTATGAAATGAATCCAATTATATTTGGGATATTGTATTTTCAATAGGGATTATCTATGATCATAATACTTGATGTTAATTAACTACAATTTTCTCTAGATTCTATTGTAATTGTGTAATTTATTTATAGAATACTCTTTGTAAATGGATTGTATTGTTGAATTCTTATTTTGGAAAAAATCAGGCATATTCCCAAAAGGGGACATTACATTATTGTCTCTTTTTCAGCATTTTTCAACCATTTTTTTAAATCTGATTTTTTCCCATTTAAATCCCATTTTTTTCAAAAAATCTTATATTTTTAGTGTGCTGATTTTTTCCCCAAAAGATGGTTTAGATAGCACGTATGCAGAAGGTTTAGATTATGTTTAAGATAGTATTCTGCAAGAATTTAGTGTGTATATATTGTAGATCTTTACAAATGTAGTGCAGTATCCAAGCCCTGACTTTACTACTCTAGGTGTAACAAGAACACTCTAGCAGCAGTCAAGATGCTTTCTTCAGAATGAAACATAAAAAAGGCAAGTGGAAGTCCTTCAGAATGTAAATAAGGCTTCAGTAGATGCAAATAAAAGAAATTACCAAGGCAGGAGTAGATCCTTGACCAGCTTTTTTGAAGCATTTTGTATTCGGTAATGTGAGAGCCATAGGTTGTAAGCATCCAAACACAGGTAAATTTACAAGTTTTTGCTTAGTTCACCACCCAAATTTTCTGAGCAAAAGGTCATCCAACTTCAAGGACATTGACTTTTAAATAACAGCAATTAGCCAATTACCAAACCAAACTGACAGGAAGAAAGTACCCTAGTAAGACCTCTCTGCAGAAAGCCTTAAATTTCAGGGACTTCAGGATACCTACAAAAAAATGAGGTATAGAGAAGATCAAAATACCAAGGTGTAAATTGAAAGAATTCTCACACATTGAGGACGTTGCCTACTTCTAAAAAATTCTCCAAAATATTCTCAGAGATGTTTGATAATAAAACTTGAAAGATTTCATTCAAGCTTTTACAAATCTCAAGAAAAGATTGGTAGAAACTGGACATACTTTCCTGAGAACAATTCTCAAAAATATTCTCAGAGACGTTTGATCACAAACCTTGGAAAACTTCTTTCAAACTTAGTAAACCTCAAGCAAATCGAACTGTCCATGATTACACATCAGTGGGATACTCAAGTCTAATCTTTCAGAAAAGGTTTCACTGCTACCAAAAAAATTATAAATTGGCATATTAGAGCCTTGTATCAAGTATGACATAAAAATTAAAAAGCCATCTACTGTCAATGAGGCAATAAGACTGTGCACAAACTTTTATACAAGGTGAAATTCAAAGCAAGTATAGAAAATTCTTAAGCACCAAATTCCCCAAACATTTGCTACTTCATACAATTAAAATGCAACCTAGTTATATCCCACCTGATTTAATCAACAAATTTGTAGGGTGTAAATTAAAAAGAACTTCTATTGATAATATAGAAAATAGAGGAATGCAGCTGTGTTATGACAGTAAGTACAAATGCAATCCTGAATGCCGCTGGTTTGCAAAAGGGCAAAGCCATGCATCAATCCCAATGAAGGAGAAACAAGAGACTTAAAGAGTGAAGAAGTATATGGTGAAAGCAACAAAGAGGAAAAATAAAGAGATCTCAGAAAAAATAGCCAACAAAGCACCCTCAATGTCATTTTTAGTCATTGTAGACTCAGTCATCAATGATTGCATACCCTCGACAATTAAAATTGAAGTAAATCTCTAGAATCTAAACCTATCTCACTGTTTGACATTGGAAACACTGACAAATTGAGTAATCTAGGATGGGTACAAAGGGGTAGACGATCGGTTTATTGTGCCACAAATACTTATCCTGTGGTAAGTGGAGAATCACTTAGAGTGAATGGTGCATGACTGTCATGCTAATGCAAATACAATAGAAGGAAATCCGTGGATAACTAATATCTATGGGATTCATGGCAAAGAGCATTGTAATTTCATGCTATTCTGAAGCCTCAGTAAATGTTTTCTTGTCCAGTTATAACTAATAAGTTATTTTGATGCGTTCAGAGTCTTACCTCTAGGATGGCCATTTGAAGAAGGCTTTTATAGACATTACTCCCATAGAAATTACTTCTTACCAGCATCCATGTCACCACAAAATACATATTCATAACATTTTCCAATTAAGTTTCAGTCAATAAATCTCAGTTGTAGCAATAAAGGAGTCCCATTTCAAAATGTTGTGTTTCATTTCAAAGGGATGGGCAGATGCCATTAACAAAAGCATAACTAAAATAAGATGACCAAAATAGATGTTCTAAGAATGTTGTCCACTGGTAAAGTGAGTTCACTGTCTTGGAGTTGGAGTGACCCAGGGTTAATTTCATTGTGGACATGTAAAAGCAGTAAAGTGACCCATGGATTAAAAACAGTTTTCCAATTTAAAAACAATGACCAAAATATATATTCAACTCATATCCCAAAGATAATTATTACACCGGTATCATCACAGGCTATAAGCCTATATATTATACTCACAACTTTTCCTAGAAACAAAGTCCCTTCATTATCCAAATCATGTAAGGTTTTGATAGTAATCTGATATGCAGCACATATCTGATGAATATAGAAACTAGTCTACACCAACAAAATTTGCAAACTCACATGGTTGTGCCCGTTCATTCTTTTTTGAGTTTACTATTCCTGCACGCTTTTCTTTACTTTTTCCTACATAAAGATTACAAAACTTATAGTCAGTACAATGTAAGGACAGTCACCAAATTGCATTAGATAGAATTAAAACAAAAGAATGCCTAACAATTTGATGCACTTTGATAGGAGCTTATTTCTTCATATATGATCAGAAAAAAATATTTAAATTATCTTTCTCATTAAGATTATAGTTTATGTGTCCAACAAAAACCCAAATACTAGAATGACTCAGCAAGCTGAACAGTAAGATTTATTCTGCAAATTGAATTGACAACTCAGCAAGTTTAAGGATAAGATTAGATCTGCAAAACAAAATAGCAACAACTCAGCAAGCAAAAATATTCCATAGAATATCATACTCGGCAGATTTATGTTATAGATTATAATACCATTATAGGCTTTGATGAATTTCTGCAGCCCCCCATTAACTTACTTCAGCATCACATCAAAGATTTGTTAAATTATTTTGCTAGATATTTCTACCATTCTATCATTTTAGCACATTCAAACTGTTTCTTGATATATGGCTTTATGCCTCTGGGAGGACTTTGAGCTCCTCCATTCCACAAATATTTGATGTTCAGTAGGCCTTTCATAAATATTCCAAAGCGTCGAGACTAGCCTCAATGTTAAGCCACTAACATTTAGGAAACATCTTAAGGAACCATACAATTTTATAAGTTCGCTAATCTTGACAGCACTGTTTTTGCATTGAATTTTCAATCTGTTTTACATTTGACAGTAATCTAAAAATGCTTTCCAATTTCCTAAGTTTTTATAAATTTTACAAAAATGTTTAAAATTTTCTCAAACAAAAGAGCTTTTTATAGAATTTGAGCCAAATTTCATTTTCAAATGGAAACTATTTTTGAAATATTTGACAAAATGGTCAATTTACTAAAATTAGCAACTAAAATTTCCCTAGAGTTCTCTCTTTGGCCATGTTTAAGTCTTTACCACAATTTTATGAGACTGTTTGAAGGAGGCCTGAAAGAATGAAGGAGGCCTGAAGGAATGGCTAGTATTCATGATAGAGATTTTGGGATTTTAAAAATCTTATCATTTCACCAAAGTTTCATCATAAGGAAATTCCCCATGCCATGCCACAAGAAAAGAAGATTTCAAGCATACAAAGAACAGAAATTTGCCCCCAAATTCTGTTTGATGGATTCTAGTGATTCACCAGACATAGCAGCAAAATCTTTTGGGGAAAAAAATCAGCAAACCAAAAGTATAAGATTTAATCAGGAAAAAATGGGATTTAAAAACAAAACATAAAAAATTGTAGAACAAGAGATAAAAACTTTTTTTTTTAAATTGAAAGGCATTTCCATAGCATAGAGATATAGAGAGCAGATAAAATAAAGAGGTTAACTAATGAATTGTAGAAAATAGATTTTTATAGTTTATATTGATATTGCTAATTACATTGCACTGCACATCTTTCAAACTCAAAGCATTACTTCACATTGCATAACTAATAACTAGATGCATTTTTTCAAACAGTTCACTGCCTTGCTGCTATGGCTAAAAGCCTAAAACAGGTGCATTCGAACAAGCTATGGATGCTTGGAAAAAATCTATCAAAGCATAATAGTAAGCAATAGCATAGACAAGGCAGTGAACTGTTTGAAAAATTGCCTCAAAGAAATGTGGTCTCATGGTGATGGAATGCCATGACAAGCAAATTGTTCATTTTTCATACATGTCTACCAAAGCATTTTATCAAACAGTTCACTGCCTTGCTGCTATGGCTAAAAGCCTAAAACAGGTGCTTTCGAACAAGCAATGGATGCTTGGAAAAATTCTATCGAAGCATAATAGTAAGCAATAGCATAGACAAGGCAGTGAACTGTTTGAAAAAATGCTTCAAAGAGATGTGGTCTCACGGTGATGGAATGCCATGACAATCCATAGAAATTTGCTTGTCATGGCATTCCATCACCATGAGACCACAGTTCTTTGAGGCATTTTTTTCAAACAGTTCACTGCCTTGTCTAGGCTACCACATTTTTCATACATGTCTACCAAAGCATTTTATCAAACAGTTCATTGCCTTGCTGCTATGGCTAAAAGCCTAAAATAGGTGCTTTCGAACAAGCTATGGATGCTTGGAAAAAATTTATCAAAGCATAATAGTAAGCAACAAGCTATGGTCTCATGGTTTTTTTTTTGCGTGAAAATCAGCGCGATTTTATTCGCATTTTTTTGCAGGTTTTAAACGCAATTTTTTGGCGATTTTGCAGTTTGAAACGGGAAAAAATTGTCCAACCTGCTGATTTTTAAAAAATCGTGATTAATCGGGATTTTTTGCAGATTTATGCTTCTATGACCAAAGAACATCCAACAATATGAAAATGAAAAAAACCCAAAGGTAGATAAGGGGGAATCTCAAAGCTGTGTCACAGTTGCAGAAAGGCCAGCATGAAAGCACAGAGGCAGATGAAGGACATGCTAATATCAAACCACAACACAAAAAAGATGATTCTGGAGGAGACTGGCATTGAATATGGTTTTGTTTTGTTGTTGTACAGGAAGTTAAAGTGAAACAACTGGCCAATAAGTAAGAAACAGAATTGTGCAATCATAATACAACAGAGGATGCACTGAAAGAAGAGGATAACAAATAAGGGGTGCAGGATGTGGAAGAACTCAAATGGTTTTGTTATCAATTATCATCTTCCTTTTCCCAGTATGGTGCAAACTCCTGAAATGCAAACTTGTTTTTTTCTTTTAATTACAAGCTGAAAAGAACACCACTGTTTCATCTGTGGTATTTTAGCACTGATCTCTCTGCAGAAGGTATGAATTTCTTCTACAGTATGTTAAAGCTTACAGTTCCTCCTGGTACTACAAGTACTAAACTCTTTGATTGGCACATCTCATTTCAGAATGAGCATCCAGAGCATCTGAGAGTTTCTTAATATTTTACTCTGATAACTTGAACTTGATTTTGATACTGCTGAGACTGTTCATTCTGAAAGTCGGCCCCTCTGACATTTTGACAAGTTTTGGTATTCTGGATTCTGCTCCATGAATGTAGGCTCTCACATCTCAATGTTTTAGTTCTTGATACTGTTAAATTTAATTCAATCCAGGTTACTGGAGCAGTAGTTTCTTGATGAATGTGTGGCAAAAAGTTTAAAAATCTCTATTCCAGATGATATTTACTAGATTCTCTCTTGACTGAATCAGTAATTGTATTTCTAAGCACTTTAGCTACAGTGTTAAGGTACATCCTCTATATATTATCCAGACTATCTTGGGTAATGATCTGGAGTTGAGAGTTCTGTGCAAAGGTACTTTTGTCCATAATACTTATCAATTGTACCTGGATGTACTCCTGAGTCTCATTTACCTACTTTGTTATCTCTAACAGACATTAATAGAACTTCTTTTATTTCAAACTGTCATACTCACATCGAAGGACGAGAAAAACAATCCTTAACTTGCAAGTGCAGTGGTCCATCTTCCAGTTTGAAGGAAGTTGCTAGAGAAACATAATTTTGCCGCTGACTACTACAGGCTATAATTCTTCAGCATAGTTCATTCTTTGTTTTCTTGAATTTATATGGGGAATCCATGATAGAACTCTTTGAAGAGACAAGAACATGGAAATCTCGAGAAATTTCTGATTGATAGCAAGAGAGGCAGCCTTCATAAGAAAGAAACACTTCCTAGAGTTCAGCACCTCTTGATGGTTAAAACTTGGAACAACTGGAATGCAAACTTCATATATATACATGTTAGTCTTTAGATGAAAACTAGCTGTTTAGTTTCTCTCCAGACTAATCTGAACTCTTCTCAATGGGAAAACAAATTTGTGGCCTCTTACATATGACTGTAATTGAAACTTTTTAAAGACTTTAAGGGTCAGCAAAAGATCTCAAAACTTTAATTATTCAAGCTATTCTCAGAAAGATTTAAATTTAAAAAATTTAAAATAAATAAATAAAAATTCTATGCAACATATCTCAAATCAATGAGCCGAATAGAAGCAGAAGCAACCTATAGAAGGAAGCAACACTGCCCAAAAGTTCAGCCCCTCTTGGAGGTTGAAACAACTGTAACATTTGTGATCCCATAGCCCATTCGGTCTGCCAATCCTAATTAAAACCATCTAATTAAATTTCATAAGGCCTTTGGTCATTATAGATATCAGTACTGCAACATGGGTAACCTCCATGTTTTGACTACTGGCTGGGCCCCAAACAGATCCCAAAACTCTAATCATTATGTTCATTAATAAAAAAAATACCCCTAAACAAAGACCAGACATTGAGTCCAACGGAATGAGCTCAATTCATGAAAGCTTTAGGAGTTTTTATTACAGAGCCCCAGGTTCAGATTCTAGACGACACGATGAAGTGCTGAAATTGGGTTACACACCGCATCCAATTAGACAGTTGGGGGACTACCCCAACTAAAATGCTGAGCAGAATCATGGGTGAATTTGACAAAGAAGTAAAAGCGAAAGATTCATGATACACCAGGTTCAGATTCTAGATGACACGATGAAGTGCCGAAATTGCGTTAAACACCGCATCCAATTAGACAGTTGGGTGACTACCCCACTAAAATGCTGGGTCGAATCATGGGTAAATTTGACAAAGAAGTAAAAGTGAAAGATTAATGATGAAGCAATTTGAACAATTTATAAATGCAAGCAGAACAATTAATTCGGCAAAAGAAGAATGGAAAGAAATTAGCATACCGCTGCTCGAATCGGTTAACCAGCTGTAAAAAGAATTTTCATCTTTAAAAAACCCAGCGTTTGCCATTATATGCGATCTTTTGAAAGCCGAATGATCTAACACGACGAAATTCAGGCCGCCAGACTAATATGCAGAAAGAAAGACCAGATCAAAAATTAAAAGCTCGAAAAGATCATAAGATTATGTTCATTTGAATCACTATACAGACCAATTGTGCAAATTACTTAACATGAATTATCAAGAGATAATTCTGAAAAAATCAAGAAAGAAAAATTTGCACTGCAAAATATTCTTACGAGCGTTTGAACAAAATAGGTAGTCCGCAAATTGCTATGCTGAAACTGTCAGCAAGGTATCGAATTTGGAATACACGTGAATGCACTCCAATTGAATTGACGTCATCCGGCAATCCACTCGCTATGTCAAAAATTTTACACAAATTTGATTTTCAGTTAATGTAATTGTGTGCAGTGGTTACATAAGTTTTTAATCACTCACCAGATCAAGTGGCTTATGGCATCTAAAAGTCATTAAGAGTAAATAAAAGCTCAATCAATAAATCATAACATCTAATCCTGATTATTCTTATGTTTTTGTTGATCATAGATTTTCTACAGTGTTCCATAGGGTTTCGGGGACGGGGACGGGGAGACGGTAGGGGACGCATTTTGGGGACGTGGGGACGGGGGTCTAAGTTTGGGGGCAGCAGGGGACGGCAAGGGGATGGCAGGGTGCTGAAATACATATAGTATTTGAAAAAATAGCTATAAAAAGATATATAAGTATAAGAATTATACATCTTGGAGACAACTAGGAGACCCCTTGACGTCTTGAGGACACCCCAACACCTCGAAGTCCTAGTGGCATCTTGGAGACAGTGACACTAGTGGTGGGATGGTGGCACTGGTGGTGGGCTGGTGGGGGGATGTCCCTCCTAAGTCCCCAAGTCTCAAAGACGTCCCCTTCTAGAAAACACGGGGTTTTTTGGAGGGGACACGTCCCCGTGGAACACTAATTTTCTATTATGAATTTTGATAAAGTAATTTCTTGTTTTTGTTATTAGGTTCTTTTCAAACAAAGTTGTTAAAGACTCTACTTTTAGAATATTAGTATAATTGATTTGTATATTCTCATAGTCGTACACTTCATGATGTCATTCTATTTCTATTGATCTTGATGTGCAAAGACAACAAACCATGTCAGTCCACTCCTCTTTGGGTGTTTTCCACCTCCCTATTTCACATCTAAGATGGTATGAACTAGTTCTGAGCTAGACCATTAGCATTTTAGCTTTTCATTTATATATGCTCTTATATAGTGTTTTTGCTCATGGTCATATGCAGGATTGAATTGTTTGATATAATTTATTTTTTTCCTCAAGTTATTTTGTCCATATGATTGCCTTGAATTTTTCTCTTACATACCTTTTGATTTCCACATTTGTGTTTGGGCACTCTTGCATGTCGATTCCTGATTTACTCATCCATTTGAAAGTTTGCTTCATCCACATGCTCTTTCTTCTATTTTAGCTTTTCCTCCACTACAATTTTGGGCCAACAATTTCCTTGCATATTCTAGATTCTCTTCAAATAACCTAGCAATCGAATCATTGTTGCCACTTCGATTGGGAATGTTCCAACCTCGACTAAGATAATCTTGTATAAGACTATGGCTTTTATTTTGAAACTGTTTGTGATTAAATGTCTTTGTAACCTTTATATTTATCTCCATTTTGATGTTGACATGTTGCTACCCCAAACTTCATAGCCATACAACACTACCAATGTAACAAGCAACCCAAATAAATTCTTATTTGATTTCCAATCCTATAACTTAGTTGATTTGCATCTATTTTGAAACATGAAAAGAGCTATCTATTCTCCTTGTGTCCTTTTTGTCCTACAAGTCTCCCAACTAAAGTTGCTATGAAAATTAAGGCCTGAATATTTATATTTGTTTACCACTTGCAAGGGGCTTCCTTTGAACTCAAAATTTATTTGCTTCTTTTTTCTTCTCAAGATTAAGATCATGACCTTAGTTTTGTCAATGTTCACTTGCATTCCCACATCTTGATAGAATTCCTCTAGATCTCTTAGGTGTTCTTGCAAACAATGTGAGGGTTTTTCCATTAGGAAAGTCATCTACATAGAGCATTAACTTTACCACAAAAGTGTCAGGGTGAATACCACTGCCCCATGACTTATCTACCCACTCCTTTAGCTTGTCTATGTAAATCCCAAATAAAGTGGGGGATAGTGAGCAACATGTTTGACCTTGATGTCACTCAACAAACATTCTGAAAGGTCATATTTTGTTATGAGTTTGACTTGAACCTAATTACATATCCTATGGACTACTGCCCTATGTTTTTCTATTATTCCCAACTCTTCCATTCTACCCCAAAGTTTGTTTCCAGGCACCATTTCAAATGCATTTTAGAAATTAATAAAATTGCAAAAAACCTCTTCCCCCTATTTTTCCCAAACTCTTTCAATCAAATGTTTGAGAGAGATATAGTGGTCAATTATAGAGTGCCTTGGCCTGAAACTTGCTTTCCCTTTCACTCTCTTACCCTCCTTTTTTCCAAGAGCTAACCCTTCACTTCATCATGCTTCCAAAGAGTTTACCAAAAGGGGATTGATCATTATTGTATGGTAGTTTGTTGGGTTGTTGACATCCTCACTTTAGAGGAGAGGTTTGACAATACGAGTAGTCTAATTTGTCAAGAAACCATCCTAAATGACCTCATTAAATATTATTTTGATGTGTGGTGTGAGAGCTTCCAAGCCCCATTTTAAGAATTCCACCTGTAATCCATCTATGTCTCAAGCTTTTCCACTACTATCTTTTTATTCCTTCTTTTATATACTTTGTGGAGAAGAGCTTGGTCCTAGTGTTAATTATCAGGGTTATTTATTTTGGTCTCTTCCATACAATATTTTTGCATAATCTATCCATTGGAAATATGTCATGTTATTCTTAGTCTTTGCTTTAGATTGCTGCAATTCCCTCTAGAAATCTTTAAGATTATGCTTCCCTAGGGAAATTAGTTCCTTCCTCCTTACTTTCATATATTCTTCCTTTTTGATCTGACTAGCTTTTCATACACTTTTTTGCTTGTTTTTCCCTTCTCAAGATTTTAAACGTTCATTTACTACCTTGCACTCTTCATCATACCACAAGTTTAGAAAATTACTTTTAATACTTCTTTTGGCTCTAGTTCTATTGCATGCTATGAGGACTTTGTGGATTATTATCATCAGATTATCAATGTTTATTATTTTTGTGTTTTTGTTGGATTTGGCAGTGTCTTTTATTTCATGTATCTACTTTTTAAGCATTGCTTTAGAAGTGACTTGATTCCCATAGGTCATAAGGATTTTTCCCTAGGAATCCACTTTTTTACTTAGTTGAAGACTAGCACTCTATTGGCAACATTTTTGCATACCAATATTTACATATATATGATTATGATTAAATTTTATTTCTATAGGGAAGCTTCCTATCTCAATCTCCATTATTCTTCACATAGTACTTTACGAACAAATGACATAATCCACCACACCTTGCCTATTGTAGGTTTGATATGTGTTCCTTGAGCTTGGCCAAGCCCTTATACTGTTAGATATTATAAAATCATGAAGGTTGCACATCTCTAATAATTTAATTCCAAATTATGAAATGCCTCTTTTTTTGTCCTAAGAGACCCTTTCCACATCTGATTATCTTCTTCCTCTAACTACAATTGTTTTTGTGCATAGAAGATATAGAGGAGGGGACTCACTAGTTGAGCACTTTAAATTTATGCATCTCTAAATCAGTTATGGTGATTTCATATCACTCTCATTTTCTACAGTGGCTTACTTGGCAAGGCTTATGCTTATAATTAAGGTTTTAGGTCCATATCATCAAATATGTTGCCACATCAACATATATTTTATTGAGGTGTCCAAAAAGACCTTCAAAAACAGTAAATGATGTGGAAACATGTAGTATCACATGATTTGTTATTTTTTAGATCTAAGGAATATTTCATTCAATTATGTGTATTCATGATCAACACTAACAACTTTAAAGTCACAAGTACTAGTGTAATAATATTTAAAATATTGGGCATTGAATCAACAAATGCTATCACAAATATTGGAACATGCTCAACTTGTGGATCCTCTCCCTGTTTAATTTACATTTTTTTGTAGGTAAAGTAATAATTTCAAAACTATAGAATTTTTATTTTTATTTTTTGTGTATAGAATATTATTTTTGTAGGTTTACTTTTTATTTTGTAGATTATATTAATAATGATGAGAAATAGATGTCGAAAGGTGCTATAAAATTTATAATTTTGAAATACAACTTTAAAATGAATATAATATATATTCTATGACATATAAATTTTGCGTGTATTATATATTTATTTATAATTAATCAATTATTGTTTTTGCAACAACTTCAATTTTGTTTGGAAATGCAATCCCTAATTTCCTTTGTTTTTTGTCAAACAAGTCTAGAATGAGCTTTTTGTCTTCTTTTTTTAGTTCCTACACATTGGAATAGAAATTACTGATTGAATGAGGATGGAAGACCAAGGATTTCCCCATGCTTGTTTATCTCCAAGGTATATATTGAAGATAATAGGAATCTATTTTGTTTTTAGCAATGAAAATAAAAACAAGAAAATATAATTTTGGTAATGTGAACAAATCTCTTGATGCATTGATATACAATTATGAAGCATCCACTTGAAGATCATGAAGGTGTGAATGTATTAGGCTGATTTTTTTAAAACATGTATTATGAAGACGGTAATGAAAAGAATAAAGTGAAATATCATCTATAGAAGGTTGCATTAAAATTTGTGTACCTAAAACCATTATAAGAAATTTGAATGTAGGCTAGCCTCTTCACTTTTCTTGATAATGGTGTGTCATTTGCTTTTCATTCTTCAATATTGATTAAAGGAGAATGTTGGTTAGATCTAAAGTCCCTTTATTGTTTTAACTCTAGATATAGCTATAAAATATAAGCCATGTCTTTCTATTTTACTAATATCAATTATTTCTTTGTTGAGTGTCGATCCTTTGGATTTATGTCATGGATAGTGGTCGTCTATGGTTACCCTCCATAGTGGACCACTATAATTATTGATTCATATCACTTCATAAAAAAGTAAATAAGGTAATCAAGCATGCTCTTAAGTGTTTGCCACTCAACAATGGACCTCGCCTTCAACGAGCACATCTTCAAAGCTACACTAGTGATCACAAAACCAAGGTACAAGAATTCCATCTTTACAAAGCCACAAATTTCTTAAGATTAATCAACAACTTTTATTTTTCAAATTTATAAAAAAATTCTTAATTTTCTCCAAATGCTCCTCCTTAGTTCTACTAAAATGTGAATGTCATCACTAACATGGTATCCTATCGTCATATAATGTAAATTATATGAGATAAAGTGGACTAGGAAGTGGGGCTTTGTATAGAGGGGTAGTGTCAAAAGATTCAAAAATCAAAGATTTGCCCCCCCCCTCGGTTGGATGGTGAAAAGGGTTTCAAAAAAGAAATTTTCATTTTCAAATCTCACAAAGTGGGAACCTCATATTAGATCTCTTGTGTCTGGTGCTAACTCGGCGCCTCTAGGATCTAGTTTCAGAAAGACCCACTTATCAACATAATGGGTCTCTGAATTTCTAGTAGTTATAGATTCTACCCATCTAGAATTAATCTCTTGAAAAGTGTTGAAAAAATAATGTGTTTTTGTCATTACATGCATTGATTAGGAATGTCGTAGATAATTAGTTATCAGTCAAATCTATTCAATGCATGTTTTCTATGTTTGGGACCTTTATTCATATAGCTATATTTCCTTCTAAAAGGATTTTTATCATGATGTTCTCTAAAGTAAGATATTGTGATTTGTCTCTCTTTGGAAAATCCTCAATATAAAGAATGGTCAAAAATATTGCAACACTGAGTTCCTAGTTTTTCAAGGGCCTCCTTTCCCCTATCATCTTAAATATTTGGATATGGATTTATGGTTTTCCTTTGGATCTTTACGAAAATGAATGCCTACAGGCTATAAGAAGGAGTTTGGGAGGTTTAGTGGAGATTGATAGTAAATTAGTTGTTAAATCCCATATCTTTTATGCTTGAATAAAACCATCTAGAAACATAGACTTGCCTCTACTAAAAAAATTCTTCTTTCTCTTCCTAATGGTGTGTTTATTCAAGAAATTGATTATGAAGATGCTTCTATTCATTTTTATGTGTCATAAGGTGGGGCATGAAGCTAGGTTTTATGGAAAAAATGAAATCCTCTCTCCTTTCACTTAGACGAAGGAGGTAGCTTCAAGAAACAAAAAATTAGTGTGGCAACCCAAAATATGTGAATCTAAGGAAAATATTCATTAAAGTATGGCACCAGGAGTATTTTATAACCAATCAACATAAGCCCCATTATGGTGATATATTTTAGCGAAGGCTAGCAATGCCTAAGATTCTCATAAGCAAGGTTATGATTAGGTGTGTAGAGAAGCCTTAGTTGAGCATATTTCAAAGGAGTAGGGGGGTCAAGTAGATTTGGATGATTTTCTGACAATTAATATACTCAAGAGGTTTTAAAGAGTTAGGTAGGATTCAAGGGTTATAATTGATCTCTTTAGGAGCATAAGCTATTGTACAAAAAAGTGGGGAAGGAAGTTGGAATTGGAGATCTTAAAGGAAAAGGTGAAAATAGCAATAAAGGAAGGAGTGCAACATAATTTATATGAACTTCTCAAATATTCTAGTAATGGGTAGAGGGGGAAAGTACCTCCACAAAAGAAATGAATATCTTATCTTAGACCATTAATAGAATCAAGCCACTAACAAAAGAAGACTAGTTGAAAACCAACTTAGTGAGTTGAAATTGAATTTTGTCTTCTTGCAAGAAACAAAACTATCTTCTATTATTTTTTTGAATTTATTCTCAAATAATATTGGAAAAAAATGGTAGGGTTCTGTTGTGGAAGCAAAAAAGGTATTGGGAGGTATCTACATTCTTTATAATCTTGAAAATTTTCATATGGAGCCTCTAGCTAAACCGACCAACTAGGTATGTTATTCATTTACATCCTTTTGATTAAATATCTCAAAATTTATTTTTGATGTTTATGTTCCAAATAGTATGGTGAGACAAAAGGCTTTAGGATATAGTATTAAGTTAGATAATAGTGTTGCAGGATCAATGTTATTTGAGGAGGATATTTTAAATTTATCTTAGGAGCTAGAGACAAGATAAAGGATTTATTACACCCTTAATCTTATAGTGTTAATAAGGTTTCAAGTAGTCACCTTGTGGCTACATTAGCTATTAATTAAGTCATATGATTGTTATTGTATTCTTATCTAGTTAATTAGGTAATCCTAGCTGTTATATTTTGGTATCTAAGTTGGCATGAGTGATATCCAAGCCATAAGTAGGATATATATAGAAGGTAGTGAGTGTTAATTGATGATCACATGGTGAATTGAGTTATTTATTCGATAATTTTGGAGGTTTCCTCCTTGAAGTGGCTTATTAATATAAAGTATTTATAGCAAATTTCTACTATATTCCTTCTCTTGTGTAATTTGTTTCATTATAAGTGATATCAAATCGTGATCTTAGTACCCTGAAGGCAAGAAATTAGGTAATATTTTATTATTTTGGAGGTCATATTGGGAAGCGCATATCTCTCATTTTAGATAATTATTTATTGATTGTTGAAGGGTTTCTCAAGGATATATTGGAGTTCATTTGATCCTAATTTGAAGTAAATCAAAGCATAATTAAGGGATTTATTGTTGAATTAGGTTTTCCACAAATTTTGCTTCTTTTACTATAATTTAGCTCTTTTTTCCTAATATATGGAGGGTTGAGAAAGTGTACATTAATACACATAAATTATTAATTTGAAGATATTTGGATCATATCTAAGGAAGCTATTATGAAATTAGGGTTTCTACCATATTCACTCTCAAGGTTACAAATCAACAAATTTATTGAAGATTTATTTTAGGAAGCCGCAGATAGGCCCTAGTAAGTCACAATATATTTTTTAGATTAACTGGACTTGTTTTATGTGATTTATTATAAAATTATTTTTCCATCGTGGTGGGTCTTTCAAAAAGAGACAAAAAGAATGTTGTTACACTTGAAAATATCTAAAATTGAAGATATTTTTCATAAATATAACAAATATATAAATGAACAAATAAAAAATGAAACCAATAAGATGAAGGGTGAAATATTGTTAATTATAATAAATTGGATGCAAGGGTTAGATAAGATGATGGAGAATTTTTACATGGCCAACCACCTAGAGATTCTATACATAGGGAGTCACACAACCAAGATTAGCAAGAAGAGGAGTCTCCTAAGGGGAAGTGTGACTTTGAGTTTGAATTGGTTCAGAAGATGAATCATTATTTTATGGATAGGCACTCCACATAAAAGTTGTATATGTGGAAGTTTGATGACAAAGATCCTACCAATTTGCTTTGTCAAATGAAGTAATTCTTTGTATTTACCATATGCCTTGTCAACAAAAGGTGTCAATAACTTCATTATACTTGGAACTTAACCAATTCATTTGGTATCATTGGTTTTATGAAGAAAATAAAAATAAGGGATGTGTGGTTAGCTACTTTAGCCAACTTACCAATTGCTAAGGCGAATAGGCATGATCAATAATTATATTCATCAATTCCAAACATTATCTTTAAGAGTGGATAATATTGTAGAAGGAAATATGAAGGAATTATTCCTAGGGGGTTTAAAATACAATGCAGACTATGAGGTATGCACTTTATGTCCAAATTCTACATCTCAATCAATAAAGTGGTTTCTATACCAAACTAGGGATATGTCATATACCATTGATCCCTTCACATGTCCATCAAGGAACAAATCAAAAATATTTAGTGAATAATAACATTTAGATGAGATTAATCTTCAAGGTACACCTTCCCACCATTATATTTTTCATGCTTTGAGAATGAACCTCAATATGAGGTTATATGGAAAGAAGCTACAAGTCTACCAACCATGTAACTTTTGAAGCAAGTGTTGCAAAGGCTATGATAAAGGCATCACCATAATCCTAAGAATACTTTTTTGACTCGTCACCGTAATCATATTTCTTTTTCTTTTTCTCCTCAAAATCTCTTCCAAAATTCCCAAGATTGTTGTAGTTCTAACATTTAGCCTTGGTCTTTCCAAGATATTTGGATCTATACTTGTCCCTTTTCTTTTGTTTTTTTCCTTTCTCTTTTGGTATTCCATGAATACCTTGATTCTCCCATTGGTGCTCAAATTTGTGGGTCCAAAATCTGTAAGGTTGGATAGTCTCTTAAGTGTCAAGGGTGTCGAACTTGGGAATAGTACCACAAAACCTATTTTCAGGTTGGGTAACCAAGAACCATTTACTAAGGTGGGTAGGACATCCTTCATTTTTTTGATTATCTAAATCAAGTGGAGTTTCCCTAAGGTGATACAATAGATATCACCATAATGACTAAACACAAAACCCAATACTAACCATACCCACTACATAGTGCACCCTATTTCAATTGTCACTTTGTGCCTATATACTGGTTTGCACTACTTAAGATCAAGCATCTTATTAAAGTAGATAAATTCTATATAAATGTCAATGAATGTGTTATATAATATCCCCTTATGATGTTACATGCATTCAGACATGGCAGTTGGAACACACTAAAATGGATTAAACTAAAAAGACACTTATATTAATTTATTTTGAGTGTGTTGGGATGATGGGGAGGAGCTAGCAGTAGATTGATGTATTTATCTAGTTGGGAAACAAAGCTCCTGAGTTCATACAAAAATATGTAATAACAAACCAAATGTGATATCTTAATCAAGATATCACAAAAGACTAATTCTTTCAAAATGCACAAGAAAGCTAGGCTCTATGCACACATTCAAAAAAACCACAGATGGTTTTAGAATAATAAATGATTCTACTTAGTAATCCATGAGCATGCCCATATATTTCCTTTATTTTTCTAAGAAGATACCTTATAAAATCTTTGTGAGGATTTTATAGTTGTCTATTTGGCCAACTAAATAGCACACATCCAAAAATGCACACCATACACATGGAGACACTCAACTAAGGCTGATTCTACCATTAAAAATTTGATCTACAAAGGCTATAAATACTTATTACATATTTGGGACGAACCTAGATGATTGCAATAGAAAAACACAATACCCAAACCTATAAACTATGAACCCTAGAGTTTCATTGTGTGAATCTCTCTCTGTTATACTCCTATCTTCTTCTTTTTGTCTCCTCAATAATGAAAATAAATATCTTTATTGCCTATTGCAAGTTGCATTAAAGTGAGAAACATGTAAACTTGCAATCAAATCCCAAAGATCCATGACCTCAATAATTACAAGAGGTGCCCATACATGTACATCACGTTTTCATCATTTGGTATCTTAAAAATACCTCGATCATGTCCGCATCTACCCATAAAGTAATCTTCCTTCAATTTGCAACACTTTTTCTCATTAATGGAGTCCATGAAATGTGAGAGAGTTTATGGAATAAATGTAGGTAGTTGGATGAACCTTGGCATAAGATTTTAGTATTCTGGTACATTTCAAGTTTCATATTCTAGGAAGAACATGGAACCTTGGATGTAATACAAAATTGGTGGGCATCAGGTTCTAGGATGAATTTGGAACCTAGTATGTTGCCTCAAGGGGTTCAAGTATTAAGATGAAATGGAGAGACTTTAGAAGGGGAAATCAAGGAACAAAAGGGAACACAAACTTGGAACCCTATGTTCCAAGTCTTTAGAGAGTCTTGAAGTTCACAAGGAACAAAAAGGCATAACTTGAAAAGCTTGAAAACACCCATGGAAATGCCAAATAATTGGGAAATGACCACAACACAACTCATTAACATACTTATTAGGGATTATAAGTAACACCATTTTGAAAGAACACCCTTAAACAAAATTTCAACATAGGGTAACCAACTAGAGATTTCTCAGATCGATTATCAATGGTGGGTGATAAAATGCATAACATGGAATAATAACAAAGCAAAGATGAAACAACAAATTGGGGTTCCAACATTTCCTTGGCTAATTCAAAAAAAACTCTACATCTCTTAAAGTAATGATGCAAATACCTCATCCATTTTTGTTTTTAGAGGTAGTACTCTCAATTTCCATCACCAAGTGAATTCATGAGTTTGGGAAAAAACATAATAAAATCATGCAATGATCTCTAACTCCATCCTCACTCCAATATAGTGCAACTAGGTAAAAATCATGTTGAAAGCATTTAGGTGTCTGGCCACAAAACCATCATCCTCCATCCAAAGGGTATACAACTTCTTTCTCAAGAAATTTTTTTACCAAGGATTTAGCTTAATAAATCTCATCCAACTTCTTCTAAAGAGATGCAATTAAGGATTCTTCATGTACATTCAACAATATACATTCTACTAAATAGAGCCTAATGAGGCCCTTCACTTCTTTGTCTATTTCATCCCAAACTTATTTTGATGTAGTAGCAAGTTTGGATATGGATACTACAGTTGATGAACCTATATCCACAAGCATATTATTCATCTTGAGCTTCCAAATCTTAAATTTTGTGCTTAAGAAATTCCCCATTTCATTATTGATGTTCTTACCATTTTTCTACAACAAGATCTTTTGTGCAAGGTCCCACTCAATCCAATATTAGTACAAAAAAACTTTGTCCCTAACACCTAGAATCTAAGGTGATCAAACTTTGAAACCCAAAAAATGGGAGAAAAGATATATAATAAATTTCCTAAACTAATATAAGAGAAGAGGTATGTGCAAAATTAAACTAATCATATGGTTACAAGGAGATAAACACAAAATAAATATATCAAAACACAATGTTTTAGGTGAGGAAAACCCTTTTGGAAGAAATATCCACACTTCAAAATAACTTAATGTATTATTTAGTAAGCAATGGTTTCAATACATTTGTTGAGTCTAAGTTTTTTATATTAATATCACCAACAAGAGATATGGAGCAATTATGGTAAATTAACAATACATACAAAACCCACTATATAACCTTCATCTCAAGCATCCAATAAATAGCAGAAACAATGCATTAACCATAAACTAGTAATTATGAATTTCATGGACTAAAACCACCCAAAATGTACACCAAATTCCCTAATTAAAAATCCAATAACCAATTCCCAAGATGAGTCCACAAGTTAAAATAGCATATTCCTTTCTATCTGCCATAAGCTCGTTAGAATCCACTCACTTAGGCACTCCATTTGGACATGTTATATCCATTCAAACATTTCTTATGATATATCATAAAATACATGATAAATTGGTCAACATAGCTCTCTTTAGTGTCATAAATGTTCTTACATTTATGATGTTGGAGGCCCAACTTTTAGAGGCCATAAATTTTGATATGGTGAGTTGATTGAGGCCATTTTTATTATATATCTCAAATATATCTACATCATGTACCTATCTTTCTATTCATTGCCCATTTTGACATTTTTTAAGGCCAAAAATAACCTTTATGTCCCAGAAAGTGATTGTTTTAGTTGTATAGCCCACAAATATGTACTTTTTGTGTACTTAGCATTAAGATGCAAGGTTGAGACACCTTTCTTAATATTTTTTCTAGGGTAAATTTGTGTTTTCTTGTTATTACATATGTTTTTTTATCTATATACCAATATTTGTGACGTTTCCAAGTTATTACATTTGATATGAATATGATACATTGATTTAGTAACCATTAGAGGTGGTTAAGTTATATTTATATTCAGGATTTGTTGGAATTGTTTCCATGAGATTTTTTTAAGGTCAATGTGAGGAATATTCTTCTTGTATACAAGTCAAATGGTATCAGAGTAGTTGTGTCCTTTGAAAAGGTGGTTTTTATAAGTTTTGAAATTTTATGTCAACCATAAGATTGAGTGGAGTTAAGAGTTTGTTACTTTTTGAGCTCAACATTAGAAAGAGAGTAATTGAGGAGAGCAAGAACAACAAGGAGATATGATGGGGAGGATGTTGTGTAGATTCTTAGCATAGAGGAGAAGGTGGATAGATTAGAACACATTATGTTGGTCATGATATCCAATTTATAAATTCTCAAATAAAAGATGGAGGAAAAGTAACCAAAAAGAAGGGAAATGGAAAAAGTTGAGTTCCCTAATGGGAGGTTCTTCAAGAATGAAACAAAACTTTACATTTATAATGAGGATATTATTACAAATAAGCTTGAAAATTTTCATCCAAAAGAGATATATATATATATATTTATCAATTATCCCCTCATCAATAAATCTCTAAATTGCAATGTTAAACCTCTCCAAGCATGCTCTTACATGGTTTGAGAGTTATACTTACTTGTTGGAAAATTAAAAAATGATAATGATCTCCAAGTAGGAAGACTTCAAGTATTTTCTACTTAAGCAATTTTATCCCATATGTCATGAAGAGGAGTGAGTGATGTAATGGTTTTACTTGACATAAAGGTAGGGATGAAGCATGAAAGTATACATGCGTGATTTTAGGAAGAGGGTAGTTCAAATGGGAAAGGATGTGATGGATTGTGAGGTTCACATAAAATATGTTGGAGGGGTGTTTGGACACTTGAAGATGTATCTCTTAATGGTCAAACCCTAAAACATAGGTGAGGTGTGTGCCACAATGCAATACCTTGAGCTAGATAGGAAGGAATGCTCTACCTATAAAAATAAGCAAAGTGATTAGAAATATTTTGGTGGTAATATAAATGAGGATGGTAGCAAAGGAATAAAGAAGAAGAATGTTACTATCATAGTGAATTATATGGGTAAAGGTCGAGAAAATATCATTGATTCCATTGTGATAAAGCTAAGTACCAAAAAGAGAGGTATTGAAAAATGTGCCCTAAATTGGCACCTTCAAATGAGAAGGAAAAACAAGCCAACATTGTATATATGCCAATAGATATTCAGTGTAATTTAGATGTGGATGAGTATTTTTCCTGTACTACATTCAAAAAGGCAATAAAAAAGGTTTCTAACAACAAATATGAAGAAGGGGAGCTCACACAACTTTTCCAACTAAAGGTGTAAGTGAAAGGTGTTGCTTGTGTTTTAAGCTAGCCAAGTTTTAAACTTTGTGCCAAAAGTTGTCGACATAATCCAATCACACAAGCATACTTAGATCCAAACTATTTATCCAATTGAGAGCATTGATTTTCCTATACTTTTATGCAAGTTTAGTGTTACAATGTTTTTGCACTACCAAATAGAAGATTGTTAGTCTTATGTTGCAAAACCTATGTCGGGCCCCAACATGATTCTTGGAACCTTGTCAGAAATCAATAAGGTTGTTACAACCATCAAAATTCCTAATAGCCACTTTCGAAAGAAAAATAAAAGTGAAAAATTATATTTTCAAAGACTTTAAATAGTTTTGAAGATCTCAACTCCCATGATAGTTATTAGAACCACTTAAAAAGGTCGACCATTATCCATGATCAAATTAAAAAAAAGTGTGAAATTGGAAGTTTGAAAGGTTATCATCATTTTTGGCCAGTTATGAAATTGTTGTTGGCACCTAACAAGGCTGTGACAACCCTATCGAAACCCAATGTACTATCTACAATCTATTAAAAAAAGTCTTTTAAGGTCTTTTGATACTTTTGCATGGTTTCAAAACTTTTGCCCGAAAGGGGTTTTGAAACCCTTTCCTTCCATCAACAGAGAATGTGAATTTGAGGCTAATAAAAGTATCCATTGGGCATTTAGTAAAGGAATGAGATTTTAAAGGTCTTTTGATACTTTTGCATGGTTTCAAAACTTTTTTCAAAGTCTGAAAGGGGTTTTGAAACCTTTTCCTTCCATTGATGGAGAATGTGAATTGAGGCTAATAAAAGTATTCATTGGGCATTTAGTAAGGTTCGAAAAGCTATAGTGGCTACTAACAAAGTTCTCAAAACCTTGTCAGGGCTCGACAAGTGAAACATAACCTTTGCTCTATGCCTATAACGAAGCGTTCAGATTAGCAATACATGAAGAAGAGAGAAAAGAAAGTAATCAATCATTAGTACTTTGTATTGGTTTTAAAGCTAATTTTGAATCTTGAAGGAAGCTTTTGAACCTATCCTTTTTACCAATAGTAGGCATGCACATTGTGATCCCCCACAGAGATATTGTCTCATGGTATGCAATGATTGCAAGATATATAAAAAAATATGTTCTATTGGAGATAATGTGAAAATTCTATTGCAATTATTGATTATTAATCTCCTATATATAGATTATTTGACTGCCAAAAATTAATTCACAACAAATATTGAAAAATAACACAATTGCAACTTCGCAAATAAAATCACAGGAATACAAAAGAAAATACCCAAAATAATAAACACAATATTTTTTGGACAAATTGTCCCTAGAAAAACCTCGAAGGGAGAACTACTTCAACAGATAAGGAATTTTATTAAACTTCAACAAATCAAGAGATACATAAACTGCTTGCCTCTTACTGGCAAAGCTCCGACAATAATCTTCTCTAGACATTCTTCCCTCAATTTCTCCTACTGAAATTCCATTGTTGTTGCCTCCAATGCTATCACTGCAAAACTATTTGCTATTACTGCAAAACTATTTGCTATTACTGCAAATTTATTTGCTATCACTACAAATATTTCTCAAGTGTGTGTTTTCCAAATGCCCATTGATCCCCTTTTATAATCATCTCATTGAAAAACAAATGGCCACAATTTAATCTCAATCGATGACTAAGATTAACTAGACTCTAACAAACCCTAAGTAGTTTCTATAAGTCTTTAGAGGAATTAATTAATTAATATTCTTGGATTTGGAGACACCTGTTCAAGCTACATAAATTAACAGATAATTCAGAAACTTTTGACTCAAGGTGAATTATAGGTGTAAATCCATACTTCTCATCCCCTGTCTATTCCTCTACCTGTGGTAATATGGAAGCTTTAAATAGAGATATTTCTAGTTGATTTTGAACAGGCACAATGTTCTCGTGGAGATTAATGGTGATGTTAGATGAAACAATCTAAAAAATAAGCTTGCACCATAATAATGTGCATTGTATCAAATGTTTGGTAATAATGAAGTCTATTGTCATTAGAAGTGTGGTAAGATCTTAGAACCAATATCGGGTCCCGACATGGTTCTTGAAACCTTGTCAAGGTTTGATCTATAAGTATAGGTCTTTGCTTTATCGAGTTCAAGATAAGGAGTTTTTCATTGAAGGAAGTCAAAAGTTCAATCACTCAGATGGGTTCCTCTTTCCAAACAAAGTTGCAATAGAGACAGGAAACAATAAAAGTGTAGCAAGTTCTGGAATCCAGTCACTCACTCAATGATGACTTGACAAGCGTTCGCCTATCAAATTGGTTCAAAAACTCATTCTTTATTATAAATTCACTTTAATAATATTTAACTCATCTTAATGACTTAAATAATTTGTATGCACAGAAAGTTCAAAAGTTTATTTTATTTTTATAAATTATTTTCAAGAAATAGTTACAAGAACTGAAAGGTCTCCCTAGGTTATTTATTGTAAAATTTCTAAGAGAGAAAGAGGGTTTTTTTTCAGTTTTGGAAGAGTGGAAATATTAGACGAAGGGAAAGTCATGGAAATAAAATTTGGCCATTTTTGAGAAATTTCGGGAGTTTGTGTGCTTGCAAATTTTAAATATTTAGAATAAGAATCCATTATCATCTATGTGTTGTAATAGATTTCCATATTATCATTCTTTTGTGTGAGAGTGGTAATTAGTTCTAAGTATTTAATTTTCTCTTAATTGTTCAACTTATTTAAGGAAATAAAAGAAGAGCATCTTTTCGGTCTGTGAATCATATGTGTGTTTCTATAATTATTCTTTAATGTTTTTCCATGGTCATTTTCCTTCCATTCATACATAATCCTTATGCATCTAGGAGATGAATTTGTATGTTCTTTCTCTTGCGGTGTAATTATTATTATATTTCTATTTTAATTTATTCACCTTTTCTACTTTCAGGTTAAAACCATACCCATTAAAAACATAAATTTTATCATACGAGAGAGTTGTACCTCTAAAATTTACAAGAAGATCGCTAACCTAATAGTGATCTCTCCAAATGTTGGTTCATTTGTTGTTGCTCAACAGAGCAACTCAGGGTCATTTTTCAAGGTAAACTGAAGTGATAAATATGTTTACCAACATATTTTTGGTGACTCCTTTGGGGAGATGAAAAGACCAGTGCATCTTCTTCTCCTGAAAAATTAAAAGGTACCTCCACTTGAATAGATGTTGGCAACTCTGTAAAAATTATAGATTTGTTGTTATTATTTTCAGACTTGCACCTTAGCACTAGTTTCATCCCATCCATGGGGAACTCACTTTGGACCATTAGCCTTTCCCCAATACATAACTTTTCCTAAGGGGTCTAGAAAATATTTTCCAAAATTCACTGGAGAGAATTCGCAAGATTCTGAAAATCATATTTGGGCATTCACTGTTGCATGTGGAATTTTGGGAGTCCAAGAAGAAGATGTGTTTGTGTGATTGTCTATTGAAAGCCTCATTGGACATGTTGTAGAATGCTTCTAGAGTTTGGAAGATGGATGCATCACCAAGTGGGATAGTTTGAAGAAAAAAATCTTAAAAGATTGACTTGGGTTCTCTATTATGCCATTTTTTCCAAATTAAGAAAGAAGGAGGTTTAAAACCAATTAGAGATTTTATAGATTGTTTCAACAAGATATTGAAGTAGATTCCTCAATCCAATCAACCAAGTAAGAAAAATTAGCTTTATATTTTTATTTTTGCATTGCATCATGATAACAAATTTATTTTGAAGCGAGATAAAGTGTGTGATTTGGAGAAAGCAGAACAAGAAGCTATCAAGATTGAGGATGAGTTGATTTTATATGGGTTACGAAAGAAGAATCGTGTTGAAGAACACATAAAAGATTGTATGACACAAAAGTGAAAAACTTTGAGTTTGTAGCATATGCAATCACCAAATCTTCTATATCCTTTATTTTAATATTCTTGTAACATCTCGCCACGTAACCTCGAAGGGTAAGAGCCAAAAGAGGACAAGATAAAAAAAAATTAACATGAAGAATAAACTAAACATTAAGCAGTTGTCGATGCGATATATTGACAACATACATGGCCAAGTATGGTCGAATGCACAACCAAGAGGAGAGGATTGATTTACCCTCTAGAGAAAATCCAAACAGGAGCAAACATGATAGCTCCGAAAATTTCGCTTCGAAACTTCCAACTCTAGAACTTTTTGCTCCGATGCTCCGAAACTTTTTGCTATAACATCACAGAACAACATACAGAAAGCTCTAATGCGTCGAAACTTTTGCAACAACAACACAGAACAATAACAGAAAGCTATGTTGCGCTAGAACCTTTGTAGCAGCAACACAAAACAACAAATAGAAAGTTGTGTTGCGACATAAACTTTGCAGATTGTTGCATGAAGGAAATACATAGCCAAAGGTCTGATTTTTGCATGAAACTTCTGAAAGAAAAGCTATAATAATCATCATAGTACAAGCGAGTCTGATACCAACACCAGAACCCATAAGCCAAATATAAAACATCACATTTCTTCTCATTAAATTATATGATTACATCTTCTCTCCCAAGAGAGTATAATGTACATAAAGGAATATACATGAGTACAATGGCATAGCCATGAATAAGATACATCAACTGATAAAATAAGTACAAGAGAGATCAGCTCCATCTGGTACTCCAGTAACCTGTACACTGGTCCCCAATGGCGGTGGCAATGCCTCCCTACCATGTGGACTCAAAAGAGACCACCCCATTGTGCTTGAAGGTAGTCACAAGGCCCAAACAGAAATAACAAGGAAAGGGTAACATATGGCCAACACTCACATCAGACACAGAGCAAACACAAATGCCTCCCTACCATGTGGACTCAAAAGAGACCACCCCATTGTGCTTGAAGGTAGTCACAAGGCCCAAACAGAAATAACAAGGAAAGGGTAACATATGGCCAACACTCACATCAGACACAAAGCAAACACAAAATACAATGCATTAAAGCCAATGTCACAACATGAAGATGCTCGTACAATAACATGTTGGGTACTACTCACGACTACTAAGGTAATAGGTACTAGAGTGCAGATTGGATTGAGTGTCATCATGCGTGCATGAAGGGATAGCACCACATGGAATCAAGTACACCTCTCATACGGACAAGGAGACTCAATCATGCCCTAATCAACACCCGCAAACGAATAGACCTTCTCGAATGCATCCTTAGCCTTTACAAGTGCTCAAGGAAATGCACGAGGACTCATCATCTTATGTGTTTTACCCCATTGTTTTAATTTAGTTATCACTTGTTTACTATAACTCTACTACTATTTCTCATGGCAGCCACTTGCGGCCCCGAGCCCATAGAGAGCCACTCCATAAGACCACTCTAATTACCTAGACCTAAGCTCA
>VDFB02164944.1:0-22928 GCA_007258455.2 Sequoia sempervirens | reverse complement strand
TAATCAACATACAGATGCAATGCCAAGTGCAACTTCTCTTATATCTTCTCAAGATCCTTCAAAGCATTTCACATTTATTGTCCATACAATTTTGAACCCATCAATCAAATCCAAAGCTAAACAAGTATTATAAACAACTATGGAAAGCTCTAGCGAATGGTATACACCGATATTTAATTATCTAAAAGAAGGTACATTTCTTGAGCCAACAACTAAGAATACTCAAGATCATCTTCAAAAACTTGCATCTAAGTATATAATTATTTTTGACATGTTATACCAAAGATCTTTTAATGGTATTTTGCTTAAGATTCCTTAAATAATTTGAAATCCCCATAGCACTTGAAGAAGCTCATGCAGGTGTTTATGGAGGTCATTTTGGAGGAAGATCATTAGTTCAAAAACTCTTCTGTATAGGATATTATTGGAGACATATGGAAAAATATTGCTTCGAATATGTTAAGAAATGTCACAAATGTCAAGAACATAGCAATTTAACTCATGCTCCCTCTTCTAAGCTTTGGGCCTAAATTCCTATTTGGTCATTCTAGTATGGAGACTAGATTTGATTAGAAAAATATCACCTCCTTCAGCTGGGCACACTTTTATAATAACCGTAATATATTATTTCACAAAATGTGTAGAAGCTATTCCTCTTTGCTCCACAACTACTGATGTGATATGTCATTTCATATTGGACCACATTATTGCTCGCTTTGGACTCTCTTTCACATTAATTTCAAACAATGGGACACCATTTACGAATAATGACGTGAAGAAGTTCCTAGAAACATTTAATATCCAACATTGCTTCTCAACACCTTACTACCCGCAATGTAATGGTCAAGCTAAATCAACCAATAAGACTCTTGAACAAATCCTAAAGAAGATGGTAAACAAACACAATAAGGATTGGCACACACAATTGACATATATGTTATGGGCTTACCATACTAGTATAAGAAAATCCACCAGGACTACTCCTTATAACCTTGTCTATGGTACTGAGGTGATAATGCCCTTGGAGTTAGATTCCTTCATTAAGGATCACTTTGCAAGGACTTATTGATGACAATACTTATAAAGAAAAATGACTACATCAACTTGAGATGCTTGATGAACAATGCATTAACGCTCTTGAACATCTCCAAGTCTATGCTAGCAAATTCCAACGTAGTTACAATGACCATGTCATCCCTTGTGTATTCAATAAAGGTGATTTGGTGTTATTCAAAAATCATTGTAACGTCAATTCCAACCCAATTGAAAAAGGAAAATTCAGTCCTAATTGGTTAGGACCTTATATAATCAATGAAATTTATGGTTCTGGAGCATATACGTTAACAAAAAGGGATGGTACACCTCTTAAGGAACCAATAAATTCCATGCACTTGCACTAGTATTATATCTAATCTTCTTGAATAGTGTGAATTATAAAGTAGTGGTGTTAGAGTTAGTAAATGACATTCTATGTGCTCTTACATTGCTTCGTTCTTGACAAACAATTATTTGTCTTAAATATTAAAGTAATTATTTAACTTACTTTTAGATAGTTACTTTAGGATTCATACTATTCAAGATAATATTGTATGTTGTGTTAGATTAGATTCTTATATTCATTTAAGGTTTTATAATTAGATCATAGGTGCATTTAATTTAACATAACATGCTTAATCACATTAATGTTACATCTAAGAGAAACTAGAATAAGTTTTAATTAGATCACATAAAACATGTTAAATCATGGAGAAATTTATTAAATAGTCTTACCAAGATTATTTGAGCAATCACATTTCCATTTAACATTAAACACATAAACATAAATAACCAAACATCAAATGATCATATATATATATATAAATTTTGAGTACATGTCATCAATATATACAATGCTAATGTGGTATGTGACTACTGGATCCCTTGAGATCTAGAGATCACATTTGTCTAGAGGAAGTCCATCGAGAGATGATGGTATGCAATCATGATCACGAGCTGAAAAGTGCATCTAGGGAAATTGTAGACCATGTGCTCGTCCAATAGCCTCCTGACGATCCTCCACTAGGTGGTCTCTCTGCATTTGTAGCCTAGCTACCTTTGCATGGAGTCTCTCGACCTCCATTAGGGCTCGAGATGACCAAACCTCCTCATAGGAAGCCTCATCTTGGTGGGCGTGCCTCCTAAAACCCTTATATGCTGCTCTCAATCTAACATATGACTCAAAAAACTTTGGATCCCACTCCATGATGGGTGGGAGCACATAATCTGTATCAGTAACATCCTCATAGATTGACAGAGGCGGTATCTCTACAACTACCTGGCGATAGAGGTCATGTAGGTCTCTCATAACCCCTACAAGATAGAAATCATAAATATAATTAGTACACATCATGATATATATATATATACAATTAAAACATAGAGGATGAACATAAGTATAAATCATCACAGTAAAAAAAATATCATCACCTAGCTCTTCGGTCGGCTATGTAAAGATAGCCTCGTCCTTTGTAGGAGGCATGGAGGATGTGCTAGCCTCTCCATGACTATAGGTGCTAGTATGTTCTGTAGCTAGTGATTGTGCTCTAGTCACATGAGTGGGAGCTGAATCTCTCCACTCATAGCCAATTGGATCCTCGTCTATTGTATCATCACCCTCATTCATTAGTTGCTCCTCCTCCTCATCCTCCTCATCCTCCTCCTACCCTTCATAATTAGGGTCTATAGCCTCGCCATAGTCCTCATCTATCACATCTGTGAATAATTTTGTAGCCCTGACCCCTATCTCCTCAGCTCTATCCTCCTCCTCATCTCTTTGATCTAGGAGTGGCCCTACACAGCCTATCGACTCATCCATTAGGAACATAGGAACTAGTTGTGCTGCTACTCACCACTCCTCATACACATCTATGGAACTGACATCATCAATGTGAAATACTGGGGGAATATCATGTTCCTCATAATTTGAATCACTATAGATGACATCATCAGTGGTGAGTTGTCTTGTATTGCCGAGCCTTCGAGCACTCCGTACTGATCACCTAAAGAAAGGTCATGCCATTGGTGGTACCTGTACCTACCCAAATTTTTGCATGACATGATCGTAGTAGAAGGGTCATACTACATAATCATATCTACCTACCAAAAATCTTTCCATCCCTAATCTCCTCAACTGACGAGTCTCATCCAACCAGTATGGTATAAGCTAGTATGGTCTCCATAAGATCTCCTCATCCAGTCAGTCAAATTTGACCCTCCAAAAGTGAAAATATCTATACTACCATAGTCATCTCAGAGGATGACCGAATGTGCTCCTCGACCATCGAGGATGAGTACTAGTGCCACGGTGAACATCATAATCTATACCACAACTGGTGCCCATGAATAATGTAGCTATGATAGCTCAATGCATGGCCCCATGATCTCATCCAGAATAAAACCTCTAAGACAATACTGTATATCATATTTCATCTCACAAAATGATTGATCCCCTAGAAATCAGGCTCTCGCCTCAAATTAGAACTCAAAGAATGCGATGGATTTCCTCTAAGGTGATTGTCATCTCACCTATCGGAAGATGAAACGTACAAGTGTCTGCATCCAACCTCTTAGCCAATGGCATCAACATAGCATCATGGTACCTCATTGGGGGCATGAGGTATCTCCAATACAATCCAATGGTCTATAATACATGTGTATCCTCCTTTGATAATGTCAGCGCTAAGTCTCGTAGGCAAAAAAATTGTTTGCTACTGAGACACTATCACAACTAGGGAAGAATCTAACAAAAAAGTAAAAATATGTCCTATAAGCATTCTACAATCTTAAATCTATACATCAAAAATAAAAAAATTGTACTAAAGTTGTTCTAGTGTACTTTTCTAAGGGTCCTAGACACTTTAGTTCCCTCTTGGGACACTTCACGAAGAAACGAGACACTTTTCCAAAAAGTGGGACACTTCGCAACAAAAGGGGACACTTTGCGACAAAAAGGGACACTTTGCAACAAAAAGGGATACTTTACAAAAAAAGTGGACACTTTGCGCAAAAAGGGGACACTTTGTGAAAAAAGGGGATGCTTTGTGAAATTTTCATCTAGGGTCCTAAATCTATCTAGAAATGCGTAAAAACATAAAATAAATGCACAAGGACAAAGCTAAGGTAGAAAAATCAACTTACCTAATGCTATAGCTTGCCTCGGCTACCCCTCAGTTGTGACATCTAGTCTCAGAGTTCATTCCTCTTGTTAGCTCCTATATTCAGTCACTCTGTCAATGTTGAAGGTGCAAAAAGACAAAAAATAATTAGAAATTATCGTACTTTTATCCTTATATATATTAATATTAGGCTCTTTACTATATGAGGGTTTCGTACTTTTCATTCAAATCCAGCAATATAATGAGTTTAGGAGAGCTCCATTTTTATATACCCATTTGTTGCATTAAATTGTGGATTCTTCCTCCCATCCCTCATTGTACACTATCATTATGTGGTATGGCAATTTGGAAATAATTCCAAGATAAGACTCTTACTCTTATTTTAGATGTAGTTAGACTCAAGCAATTTGATCTCCACCCCCATATTTCCAGCGCAAAATCAAAACTTCATAGCAGCTAAGACCACCCTCAATTGGATTTTGGTGGAAGAAGTTAGATAAGAGGTTTTTTGGACAACTAATAAATTCATGTTGTAGGATGTAGTTCCTAACATTGTGGTTTTGCAAATAGCTATAGTGGGAGCTTCATTCTCTAGTGTTGTGAATGAACCTATATGAGTATCCTTTTGAAGTGGAAATAGAAATCGGTCAGTTTTGGATCTTGAATATATAGCTTAACGTGAGGAGGAATATGGGTGCTGTGCTGGGGCTAAATTTTAGCGTAAAACATTGTATGCCTCTTGAAAAGAAAAAATTTTGCTAATTTAATTTGGACTCCATTCTTAGTAATTCTTTGCAATTAAATAATTCCCTTTGTTTCCTCATTATTAGGCCCCTCGTGACCATTTTATTTTGGATCTTGCATTTATTTCAACTAAAAACCTCAAAACATCGAAAAATCACTTAAATTTTAGCAACTCCAACCTGTGCAATTTTAGTGGGTGGACTCATACCCTAAAAGTCCTTTGTGGTGGGTAAAGACCCATTTTACCGTGAGGTGGTAGCGCATCCCATTTGGATCTTTTTTAGGGTTTGAGTGGGAAATTTAACTTTTTAATTCAAATTTTTCTTTGATGCTATCTTTTTGAGATCTGAATAATGGTAAATTATGTGTAAATTCCTATATAAGCACACTTCTAAGTCATTATTTCATCTAAGCAAAGCATTTTTAGAGCAATTTCAAGATCGAAGAATTCAAGAGTCTTCAAAAGTTCTTTCACAAGAGCATTCAAGTTTCAAGAGAAAGTAAATTTAAAGTCTTGGAGCAGCATTAAAGTGTTTTTATGGGTCTTCAAGCTCACTTTCAATCAATATCTAGCATTGTCAAGGGTTGATTAAGGTTGCCTATGGTGAATCATAATGGATTCTAGGTTGGGGAGATGCAATTAGCCATCAATCCATGCCTAATGACTTTTTTCTTAAGTGATTCCATCCTCCATTATCACTCTACATTCATCCCAAGGAAGGTACATGCATCATCATGGCTTATTAGAGTGATTTGACATCTTTGAAAGTGAGTCATTACATTCAAGCTTCAATCATGCATCTCATTCTTACAAAATAGAATAGGGTTGCATTGAATTTTCAATTTCATAATCTTAGACACACTTAAGGTTAGGGTTTATGTTCACATTTTCATTCAAGATTTATTGTTTCTATCAAGGTTTAATTACCAAACTAGGGGTTTGATCAAGGAAAACCCCCTATAAGAAAATCAACTATATATTTTGTTTTGCATGTCCTTTTATAGGTCCAGATCCATAAATCAAAGTGGAAGAGAGGAGTAGAGATTGAGGTGTAGATCTTAACTTTTAATTCACAAAAAATTAGAATGGTACTGATACACTAGAAGTTGCGTATGAGTCCCACTACAAGAAAAATTTCTAGATTTTTGTAGATCCAGAATCTACACTGCCAAAAACCTATTCCAGACCAGAAACCCTAGTCTAGGACTAATACGCCTAGAGTGGGGTATGAGTCACAATATGCCCTAATTTTAGGATTTTTAATGTTTTAGAGATTATTCCAATTTTCTTTAGGTTTCTAGGTGCACACCTTTGATATTGTAATTTTCTGTTATAATTTACATGCATTTTTAGGTTATTTAGTGAAGTATTGCATCATATTAGGATTAAGCATTAGATCCTTCATTTCATTAGTCTTTCCAAGCCTTAGCTTGGTGGTGAACCACTCACTTTATAATAAGACCCTACAACAACCCTTTTGCAATATGTCATTCCCCCTTCCATCATTGGATTGATATCTCTAGGGTTTTCCTTGAATGAGAGAGAGAAGATTGTTATTCTATCTATGAAGTATAAAAGCAACAAAATTCAACCTTTTGGATCATATATGTCATTTTATATGCGGTGATGTTATGGAAATAAGTACAAGTCATTTTTATGTAGGAGCATCTACAGTCATCAACAATCTTGCATCAACCAATAATATTTCCTTGCTTTGTTTTGTATTTTAATAAGGGATAAGGTGTGGGGAATTAATTATTTTAATTTCCAAATATTGTAATTTTTCCTTATGGTATTTGTAATTGTAATTTTGGAGGTGAATTTACTTTGGTAAATGTTTATAGAGCAACCCAGAGGAATATTCTATCCTAGGCATTAATTTTAGGGTGGGGATCACCCATCGATGTATGTCCTTGCATGTTGATTTGTATGATTTGCATGCTCTTGCATGTTTGGGCACCCAAGTTTTCATGTTGGTGCATGTTCTTGCTTAGAGCCATCAAAACTGTTGGAGAATAATGAAGCACACCAGATTGACCAAATTTGATTTTCCATGGTTTAGGTGCCCATGTGAAGGCCATGTGAGCATTGAGTAATTTTTATTATTATGTGATTTATTCTCCAAATGGGGCAAGGGTTTTCCAAGGAGGTATTTTTCTTGTGGTTTTATAAAACCATAGTAGTTTTTCTCATTCACAAGTCTATATATTCAAGCCTTTCATCAAAAGATGGCTTGGAGTTTTTGTAGCCGAGATTTGTGAGATGCCGCATTTGAAGAGAGCAGATTTGAAGACTCCATTGTTGGGTATGATTTCATTCGATAGCCACCATGCTCTTAAGGAGTAGCGGTTTCGCCCACATTTCAGGAGATAGCTGGCAGTCCATGTTATGATTTGAGAGCTCAATGGCGAAGGCTAAAAAGAGCACCAGCAGCTGTTCTTTTTGCTGCAGCTTCAGCCGCGTTGAAGATGCTAAACATAATTGAAACAAGCCGGCGTTTATTGCAGCAGTATCTTACTGAAGATCAGAGTCGGGGTTATTTGTGAACCCAGAAAGCGAAGTTGATTGAAGGAGACCATTTCGCATTGGATATTCTCGTTGTAAACTGATTTATATCAATTCATAATGGTTTTCATTTCAGGTCCGCCACAAGGTTCCAAAATAATTCATTTTAGAAATGCTTTGTTGTTATGTAAACTTAAATGGAGAATTTGAAATGAGAGAGAATATATTTCTTTCGCGAAGTATTTTGCCAGCCTTTAAAGCATCTTCTGGTTGCAGGCTGTGTTATTTGTTGTGAGCTTCAGAATTGAGATCGGGATACTTCTACATCAAGTGGTATCAAAGTTTTAGAGTCTTCCAAGCAGAAGCTACTGATGTGTAGTTTCACCAGATCAGTGGAGGGGTGCGGGTTTGTAAACAAACACCGAGAGTGAAAATTCTTTTATATGTGCAAAACCCAAGCACGGAAAATTCCAGGTTTGGCGAATCGTGTATCTCTTTAAGGATGGAAAAGAGGAAGAAGAAAAGGAATTTTTTCATTGGATGGATTCTAAGGATTCTTGGACCTAAGAAAATTAGAGAGAGACTTCAAAAAATTAGAGAAGAATATGTGAGGGTTGAAATGATAAAGAGGAAGAAGCAAGTGAAATAAATGGAAGTAGAAACCAAAAGGATAAAACAAGAAGAGAGGAGAGTTGGAGGTAATTGTGATTATCTTTCTAATGGTATTTTGATTGTAGGAAAGAAGGAAGATGCAACAGGGTGTCATGTATGTGGCACAAAAGAAGAACAAAAGGCTTAATGAAAAGAAAATAATGAACTTAAAGTTGATACACTTCTTGTTGAAGGAATACTGTGTTGGAAACTTGTGTTGTCATTGATTTCAATAGAGCATTATTGCATTGATGTCAACCCTTGAGGAAGCATGTATGTTCGTTATTTCAGTTGCAATGGAGGTTGCTCAGCCAGCATTATCGCTTTCAGGCGCCCAACCCTTAATAAAACAAATGATAGCAAGCGGCTGCGGATATCAACCTGCCGTATTGAGATGCTAATACGTGCCGTGGTACATTGATAGGCTCTGCGGAAGCACTCGGTTTCGCGCTTTTCGTAAAATTGCAAGCAAGTATAGACTTCAAAAGCGTGACAAAGTGGTGTTTAGTGTTTTTCTTTTCATTTCTTCATGGTTGAAGGTGTGCTCATGCAGTTTGGATGTGATGATCAAAGGTGTTACAAGGTGTTATATCTAGAGTTGCAAGTTATGGATCATATGGAAAAAGTTGTGTTCACCGGTGTGTGAACTGTGAAGCAATTTTTTCTTGGAGAAATAAGATTGCTCTACATTTCTCCAAAGTAAAGTTTCTAGTATTGTGAATTTGGGAACATGATTATAATGATTGTATCTACCTTTGCTTGAAGTTTTAGGTGCTGAGTTATTCCACAAGGTTGTCTGATGTGTTGGATGTCTGTACGAGTATGTTTAGTTGCACAAAATGAAGGTGTTCTTGAGTTTTAGGTGGTTGCAATGGTTGTGCAAAATATTTTGATGGTGATAGAGTATTTTTAGATGCATGAATAGATTGGAGTTTTTTTTTGTGGTACACAAGATGTTTCTATACCTTGAGAGGAGTGTTTGGTGGCACTTGCTAGTGTTACTGCAAGTTTGTATGACCTAGTGTGCTAAAACTAATTGTGGAGGATAATTGTTGTTTGAGGAAGTGTTGAGAAGTGTGTTTGTGTAGAATTGGGTCCCTATTAAGTAGTGGTGTGGTTTGGATTCACTTATTTTTATTGTGGAAGTGTTTGGTGTTGATCTATTTGATGTTACATGGTAGAGTTGTATACATTTAATTAAGGTTGACCTAATTAAGATTGTTTTAGGTCGCAAAGGGTATAAATGCAAGGTGAATTGTTGTATGGATTGTGTATCAAGTGTGTGTGTGATGAAAAAGATGTGAAATTGATCAAGGTTGTTGATCTAAGAATGAGCCTTAATGCCTATGAGTTCCTAATGCAACAAGCAGAAGGTGTCTACATTTTAGTTTGTTTGATGAGTTGTTTGTGCTTTAGTGACATATACCTTAGGCATATGAGAGATGCATTGTTAGCAATTCAAATTGGTAGTGAGCGTTTCTTTATCTTTTTGGGTAGTGAGCCTTATTGTATTTGGTGCTGCAATTTATTTATTTGTCGGCTAATCCTCACTATGGTTTTTCCCTTCTTGGGTTTTCCACATAAATATGGTGTTCTTAGGCATTTTTATTACTCCTTTATAAGTTTATATTTTGTTAATGCATTTTAAGGGTTTACGAACTAATGAAAATCTGAATGTTAATGAGGGTTTTTGATGTTTTTAAAAGTATACAATTGATTCACCCCCCTCTTAGTTGTCTTGTACATTATAACAATTTGTATTAGAGTAGTGGTTCCCAAGAAGAAGCTTAACTGCTTAAGGTAGATCCAGATGGCACACAGGAAAGGTGTCAAAGATCCCTTTTTTTATGGAAAAAAATATACCTAGTAGAAAGCTAGGATGGAGTCTTTATTATTCTCCCTTCGATTTAGTGTTTGGTAGTCTGTTGAAGAGGTTACACTATGCCTACAAATAGACCATAAACCGATGATGAGATCAAGGCATATGAGAATAATGGAAAATAAAGGAATGCAATCTTGAGGGGTCTTATTGATTTAGAACTTATGAAGGTTATAAGCTACAAGTTTGCTAAAGATGTTTGGACAAAGCTGGAAGGAATCTATGAAGGAGATGACAAGGTCAAACAAGTGAAGATGTAGATCTAAAAAGAAAAAATTGAAACCCTAAGGATGTCTGAAGATGAAGATATTTCTACCTACATGCTCAAAGTTGATGAAGTTTTCAATGCCATCAATGGTCTTGGTGGAAATCTGGATGAAAGAAAAGTTGTGAAAAAGGTATTGAGAGCTCTACCTAAAGCTTATAGTGATAAAGTTTTTTCAGTTGAGGAAGCTCAAAATATGGATCATTATTCTAGAGATCAGGTGCTTGGTGCTTTAACTTCTTTTGAAATGAGAGAATTTGGTTAAGATACTACAAGCAAAGAAACTTATTTTAAATTGTACAAAGTGGAAAAGGATGATCTTTCAGATCCAAATGCTCTTGATGAGGTGGAAGAAAACTTTATGATGAGATTGAAAAAGGGTATTGGAAAATACAAAGGTAATCTACCTTTCAAATGTTTCAATTGTGGAAATATAGGCCATTATGCATCTAAGTGTCCAATCAAATTTACTAATGAAAAACAAAAAATCATAAGGGAAAATTTCTCAAGAAGAGTTATTATGTTGAAAAGGACATTGGTGTTTCTGATGATGAAGAATCATATTATAAGAATGAAGACAATGATGAATTCTTGTTCATGGCTTTAAATATTGGAACTAATTCTACAAATATTGAAATATGTATGAAGGAAAATTCTTTGAAAATAGGTCATAACATTGAAGGAACTATGCTAACTTCTTTTCATGCTAGAGAGGAGAAGAATTACTTGGTCATTGATAGTGGATGCTCAAACCATATGAAAGGTGATAAGAGTAAGTTTTTTAAGCTTGAAAAGTATGATGGTGGTATTTCTAGGTTTGGTGATGATACATATGATAAGATCTATAGAAAAGGTTCAATTAGTTTTGATGGAAAGCATAATACAAATGTTCTTTATGTCAAGGGCCTTTTGAATAATCTTACAAGTGTAGGAAAAATGTGTAGCAAAGGATATAATATTGTATTTCAAAATGGTGGTTATAAAATTAAAAAAGGAAGCTCTAATATTCTAGTTGTTGTTGGAACAAGGACATGAGGTAATGTCTATCAACTCAAAGGTAATGGTGCAAAGTGCCTTATGTCTCAAAATAATGAAAGTTGGCTTTGGCATAGAAGAATGGGTAACATAATTTTGATAGTGGTGATCCCACATAAGTGGGTTACAATTGCATTGATGAATGAAAATTGCTTGGGTGCTCAAAATACATTTGGGGGGATTCGCTAGAAGGGGGGGGAGTTTGAGAGAAGAGGTAGGTTCTAGTGAACCCCCCTTTAATGGTTTTATATTTTTTAATGTTATTTTTAGGGGGTTCTAGCGAACTCCCCTTCTAGAACCCCCCTTTTTTTCCCTTTACCCCTTCCATCTACAAATTTATATAGAATTTTGGGTTTCCAAGCCTCGTGCTGAGGATGGTACCAATCAAATTGAAAGCAAAACCTTAAATGGAGGCATCGCTTAACTTTGCACCGAGATCTCCACTGCTGGCGCGGTCCCTAATGGCATTCGCCACTTTACCTACATTTCAGCGTAACGTTACGCAAATTTTTCACCGCAACCGTTCATTTTCGCGTCAAGTACGGTGCGATTGCGTCCGAAATAGTTCCAAAACAACCCAAAGTAACTGACCGAAAGCGTTTCTTTATTCTTAACCAACCAGCCCCAAATCCAACGCACCACTAAATGAAAGCCATCGCACCAAACGTCCAAAATTTACATGGAAAACCAAGAAGGGAAAAACCACAGAGAATAATAATTCTAAATTATAAAGCACCGGTTAAGGTGACACCGATTAAGGTAATTTTTACAAAGGCTCACAATAGGTAAGGCTCACTACTGGTTGGGCTCACTGCCCGACTATTATAGTGAAAGATATAAAGGCTCACTACCAAAAGAGAAAGGATCACTGCCAATAGAAAATGACTCATTTCCAAAAGAATGATGAAAGGAAATCAACCACTGAAATGGCTGTCACCAACAATGACACTAGATAGAATTCTATTTCGTTTGTTGCCTCCGATCATATACTTTCATTAATAATTTCAGCAATGTTTGATTTTCGACTGGTATTCATCATAATTTGGTTTCTCTCAACAAAATCAACTCTTACTTATATCATTCCATGCTTCCATAAACTCTTAAGTCAACCAAACACAATTTGAATTAGGTAGTCAGCCAATTTTTTTTTTTGAATTAGGTCACCACCAAATCATTCTCGAATTGAAGAGGAATGAAACATGGACCACACAGAACCTCCTCGCTCAAGTCAACACGTTGCATTTTTATCATGATATCTAGAACCAAAGAATAGGATACACATGTTACATTATTTTGGAGAACGTTAACCAACTACTAGATCAGTCTGGACCCATAAGAGTGTATCTGATTATGTTGTAAAAGGAATAGGACTAGGACAAACATGATCAAAAGATAGATCATTACAACACAACATCTAGAACCATGCCAATCCATATCACCAAAGCTTTACAACTGAACCTCAGTCACTTAACCAAGATATGTTGACATCAATGACAACTATTATTGACAACAAACAACATCACATTCCAATAGGTGCTTGGTATTGATGTCCCTTTGATTGAACAAAAAAAATTAATTTCCCTGGAGCAAATACAAAAAAATGTCCACCTATGTCTAAATCTTCAAATCGGTTTGAATTAAAACTTAGTTTAAGAAAAAAAAAATATTCAATAAAAACTATGACACCAGGGATGAAGCGGTGCTAGATATCATAGTTAAGCAACGCAAATTCAAAAAATAGGGTCTTGTTCCTTCATAAAAAGTTGTTATATGGTGAAAATATCACTTTAAAATGGTGTCATTACAAAACTAGTTTTAAGGAGATGGCGGAAAGTTCTGCAAATTTGATTCACTTTTTAAAATATATATTTAGAATCTATGATGTACGACACAAAACGCTAGTTTGCATAGATTTTCAAATTCCCTTCGCGTATTTAAAACTATAGGTTCTGAAAAAGTGAAGATTTCGCTAAAAAAGTTTAGTTCAATGTCAAGTTTTACTGTAAGTAAAACTCACTATTGTGGGATCAAATCTTATAGCCCAGCAAGGTTAAACTCTAATGGATAAGTTTCGAGATTTTCCCAAAGACAAAGCCTATCACCGCAATCCTCGCAAAGAATGTCAAGTTGGAAAGAAAACAAAGGAAAGTTTCAAGAAAAAAAGAATATTCTACCACAGGTTCCTTGGAGTTAGTGCATATAGATTTGTGTGGATCTAAAATAATTAGAAGCTCATGTGGTAATATGTATTTATGTTATTAAGTAATGATTATTATAGAATGGCTTGGGTTACATTTCTCAAAGAAAAATCAGAAGCTTTAGATAGGTTTAAAGCATTTAAGGATATGGTTGAGATTGAGATGAATATGAAAATCAAATGTTTGAGCTTTGATAGAGGTAGCTATTTTACTTGAAATGAGTTTAACATATCTTGTGAAGATCATGGAATAAAGAGGCATTTTTCAGCCCCTAGAAATCCTCAAAAAAATGGAGTTGTGGAAAGGAAAAATAGAACAGTTCAAGAAGCAGCTAGGACAATGATGAAGGAAGCTAATCTTTTGGATGTTTATTGGAGAGAAGCAATTCATATTGTAGTCTACGTTATTAATAAAGGTCAAGAAAGAGCAAAAAATTCTAATATTCCCTGAGTTATGGTATGGTAAACCCCCTACTATGAAATATTTCATAGTTTTTGGAAGAAAATGTTATATCAGAAGAGATGAAGAAAACTTAGGAAAGTTTGATGCAAGATCTGATGAAGGAATCTTCCTTAGATACTTTACAAGAAGTAAGGACTACCAGTGTTAGAAAAACATATTGAAGAAGATTGTTGAGAGTGTAAGTGTCAAAATGGATGAAGAACCATATCAAATTTCAATACTGATAGAAGGATATGAATATGATGAATCCCCTTGTAGTGAAGAAGAAAAGTCTAAAGGAAAAGAAAAAGAGTTGATAGTTGAAGAGGAAGAAGCTTTAGAAAAGAATCCTAAGACTCCTAAGTATGTGTAGAAGAATCATTCAAAAGATCAAATCATTGGAGATAAGAGAAAATGTGTGCTAACAAGAAGAAAATCTGCTATGACAAAGGAACAAGTAATTTTTTTCTTACTTTATGAGGTGGAACCAAAAAGAGTGACTAAGGCATGTAAAGATAAAAATTGGGTTAAAGTAATGAAGGAAGAGTTAGAATAGATAGAGAAGAATCTAACTTGGGAATTGGTCCCAATATATACAAACAAGAATGCAATTAGTACTAAGTGGGTATGTCAGAACAAGCTAAATGAGGATGGAAAATTTTCCAGGAACAAGGCTACATTTGTGTGTAAGGTTTACTCATAGGTTGAAGGTATAGATTTTGAGGAAAATTTTTCTTTAGTTGTAAGAATGGAAGCTATTAGGATGTTTTTAGCTTTTGTAGCACATAAGAATTTCAATGTATATCAAATTGATATGAAGTCTGCTTCTTGAATGGTGAATTAGAAGAAGAGGTATACATTGAACAACAAGAATGTTTTTTCAGTTGTCATAAGATGCTAATAAGGTCTGCAGATTGAGGAAAGCATTGTATGGACTAAAGAAAGCTCCCAAAGCTTGGTACCCAAGGTTATTCAAGTATTTGCTATAGCAAGGACTTAGAAAAGGTTCTGAAAATATCAATCTATATTTCAAAGTTGAAGGAGAGAAAATATTGATTAAGGTGGTATATGTTGATGACATAATCTTTGGAGGAAATGAAGATATGTGCAAGAAGTTTGTAGATGAAATGCAAAAAGAATTTGAAATGTCAATGTGTGGGGAGATGAATTTCTTCCTTGGCTTACAGATCAGTCAATCAAAGAAAGTTATATATTCATATCATAGTCTAATTATGTCAAGGAATTGTTGAACAAGTTTGGAAAGGATGAATCTAAACTGCTATGTACTCTTATGGTTACTGGTTGTAAGTTGAGTAAGAATGACGAATCTCCTAAGACAAATCAGAGCAAGTATAGATCAATGATTGGTGGACTATTATACCTTACTGCTACTAGACTAGATATCATGCATTTAGTTTGTCTTGTGGCTAGATTTCAAGAAGATCCCAAAGAATCATATGTTGTAATAGTGAAAAGGATATTTAGATATTTGAAGGGAACTCTAGATTATGGTTTTTGGTATCCTAAGGATAGGAGTGATCCCCATAATAGTGGTTTACACACAATTTTTGGCCAAAGCCCGGATACTTGAAATTGTGTCCTTTTAACTAAATCTTCACGGGCACCTGTAAGCGGCTAAACTGTGAGGGAATTTGAATAATTTTACAAACTAGAGTCTCATCAAATTTTGTCTGTAGATTCCTAAAAATATTTTTTCAAAATTTTTTGGAATCAAATTACTTTTTTCCATCTCCCATGAAAATAGATTTTTCGAAACAACATTTTTAAAAGAAGTGCGGCGCTATAGTATAACATATAACTTTTTTTCCATGAAGGATAAAATTCTAATTCTTTCAAATTTAGATTTGCAGCTTCTATGATATCTAGTGCTTCCACTTGGTTAAGATTGTTTTTATTGAATATTTTTTCCTTAATCAGAGTTTCAAATTCAAATGAATTACAATTCAAACCATGATATTTGTATAGCATGCTTTTTTCAGCCAATAATATCAAAATTTAATTTAATTTTTTGTTGGATCAAGGACTTCAATATCTGGTGCACTCATATTTTTTCAATTTTTTTTTGATAATCTTCTATTTTTCCACATGTGAAGAACAAAGAAATTCATTTTCGATGAAAAACCTATGTTTAATAAAACTTAAAAAACAAATACATAACAAAACCAAAACATATTAAAATTATATTCATTGGATGGCTTGTTCTGAGGAATACCATAATCATTTGAAGTAAATTTTAAATGAATTCATTTGATCCCCCAAAAGCTAAATCAAAAGTGATTTTTTATCAGCATTTTGATAGGTGTAAAGGAGACGCATTTATAGGTATGGTTTAAAACTAGCGAGGTTCTATCCAAGGGGTTTTGATCTAAAGTGATTTGATCAAACCCTCTTCAATTGGAATCCTTAAAATGGAACTTTTTAAGGCTTAAATCATTATAGTTTTCACAAAATAATAGCGATTTGACTAAAAATCGTTCCTCGGAGTGTAAGCCACTATTATGACAGCACGGATACTAACTATAACAGTGCATATACAAAAGCAGATTTGGCTAGATATGTTGATGACAAGAAAAATACAAATGGTGGAAAATTATTTCTTGGAAGAAGGTTGGTTTCATGGCTAAGTAAGAAGCAAGATTTAGGGTCATTATCTACTATAGGAGCTCATAATATATTACAACAAAATCATGCTACACATAGGTGTTATGGATGAAGAAAACATTTAAAGATATCAAAGTTTCATATGATGAACCTATTCCTATCTTTTGTGACAATATAAGTATAATCAATATTTCAAATAATTCGGTAATTCATTCAAGAACAAAATATATCTCAATCTGGTATCATTTATTGAGAGAAAGTTGTAGAGAATGAGGTGAAGTTGGAATATGTTCCTACTAAGGATTAGGTTGTTGATATTTTCACAAAGGCTCTTCTAAAAGATAATTTTGATTATCTCTAGGAGAAGTTAGGGGTTATTTCCCCTCCTTTCAACTAGATGCATAAGTGTGTGCATATGTTTAGGAAGTATTTCAAGATATATCTCTTGGTCCTAGACTGCTGCTAAAGGCGACCTCTTAGGGGGAGTAGGTAGTAGTAGTTGCTAGTTGATGCAGCTTGATAAATCATATTGTGTATTCCTAAAGGGGAGTATGCAAGAAGATAGGATAAAAGAATGAGTGGATTATGCAGGTGTTTCCCTTTGCATGTTGTCAAAAGGGGAGAAAAAGTTGAAGTGGTTGAAAAACCATAGTGTAGAAGTTGATATGGTCTGAAAACCATAGGGTGAGAAAGTATGAAAATGTGTTGTCTAAGTAAAATAAAAGAAGCTATGTGTTATCCTTTGTTATTAATGTCAAAGGGAGAAAGTTGGATGAAAAACCATATGAAGAGAAGGAGATAATAAATGCTTATGTAAGCAATGTGCATCATGCACTGATGTAGTGTCAAAAAATGAATCCCTTTACATTTTCACACTTGTTTGGGCCGTCTTTGTGGATTTTGGCTTAATGTTGCCTTGATTTAGTGTTGTAATGTGGATGGCACATTTGCCTTAGGTCTTGGGTCCTTGTGAACTAATAGATTTTAATGGCACCTTGCTAAAGTGTTGTAAAGTGTTGTAACTCACTTTCATAGTTTTCTAGAGTTTTATCAAACAACTAAGCATAATAAACCTATTTTTAATTAAAATCAACATTAATATTGCCTTTTATGGAGTGTTGTAACACACTTTCACATTTCTCTAGGCTTTTCATTAATAATTGGGTTTTCTTATGCTTTGATTGGCCCTATTATCCATCCACAAGCCTCATTTATTACATCTTTTCAAGGATAATATTGACACCAATTAGTAACCAATCATAATCCAGGTGTTTTTGGCTCATCTGGCCTAGATTTGGTGATTTGGGACTCATTCGCCACCTTGGGTGAATGGGTCCCACCTGGATATTTTAGTCCCAAATCAGTTTTCGGACCTTTCTAAGAACTTTTGATTTTTGGTCCCATACATTATGCCTGATGGGACTCATTCACCACCTTGTGAAAATGAGTCACATGTGGCCCAAAATTAAAATTAATTTAAATTTATGGTACAATTTTATTCTCCTAGATCTAATGTTGGCTTGTAGTGTTGTAATTTTGGGAATTCTTGCATAATTGAGTATAAATACAAGGTTATTTCACTCATATACACAACTAGCATTCAAGAGAGTTCACAAGAGCATTCAAGAGCATTCAAGGGAAGATTATGAAGCATTTTAGAACAACATTCAAGTATCAATCAAAATTTCAAAGATTTCATATATCATGTTTGTTTATGTGCTAACAATTGTGATGTAGAGTTTATGATTCAAGCAAGTGTTTCATGCAAGATCAACATCAATCAAGAAAGAGTCAAGAGCCACATCCATTATATCTATTTCAAGCTTACTTACAATACCTTATTGCTAGGGTTTGGTGAGTTGCAACATTGCTATTTGTTCATTCCTCATTCTCTATTCATATTTTCTTTCATTTAAGGGTTTAATTACTAACAAGGAGTTTGACCAAGGAAAACCCCTATACTCTAACCCATCAACATTTCCCCCTCTCCTTTGCATGTGATTTGTAGGTTTAGGTTACATATTTCATAAGGAGCAAGATTGGAGAAAAGTTTTAAATCATCTAAAGTTTTCAAAGTTGTCAACAAGCCTTGGAGTTCCTTGGAGAAGACCTACAGGTTGTAAATTAGAGATTTGGATATGGAAATCAATCAAGAATGATAGAGTAGACAAAGAAGAGAAGAATCAACTTTGAAATTAGTAGAAAAGCCCAATTGGACTGATTTTCCACTTCTAGTGAATGAATCCTAGTTCTGGTATATTTTCAAGATTTTGTAGATTTGGACACCCTTTTGGAAGATTTCTATTCTTGCACAGTTTCCCTGAAACATGACTGATTCACCCAGCTCGGCGAATGAGTCCCAGTCAACAATAAAAGTAGATTTTACAATGTTTAGGATCTCCATCCTAACTTCTTTAGATTTCCAGGTGCACACCTATTTTATAGTTTTCTTTTGCATCTTATTCACTTTTCTAGGTCATTTAGTGTTAGTTTGCATTTAATTAGGGATTTGCATTACATCTTGCATTTTATTATCTTTTCCAATTTTACACTTGATGGTGAACCCTTCATTAGATCATATTCTGCCCCTAGAACAACCCTTTTGCAAGATATCTTTCTCTTTTACATTAAGGTCTCAAGGGTTTATTCTTGAGTGAAAGTTAGTGAAAGTTGCCCCTTTTGGTCCTAAACCCTAAAGGTGAAAAGGGCTCCAATTTTCCACCTTTCATTTTGTTGAACCTGTATTTACAACATCATAATTTTGATTTGGAGTGCATTTTCATCCTAGATTTAGCTTGCATTTACATTTCATTAGGATTTTTATTGGTTAATTTCCACTCTAGGGTTTCAAATTTTGTATTAGTGAAAGCTCATTCAACTTACATTTTTGCATCTAATTTCATAAAAAATCATTCAAATTCTACATTTGCATCTCATACATAGATCAAAAAACATAAAAAGCATAAAATCTAATTCAAAAATTTTATTTTTATTTTTAAAAATCATCACTGGCACTCATTCGCCACCCTGGGTGAATCAGTCCCTTTGTATATTCTGCACTGCATTTTCTGGCATTTAAAATTCAATTTCTGAGTTTTTGTTTGTTGTTATTATTTTTTTGTTTGAGTTTCTAGAATCTCAATTATAAGAATTTTGTTTTTATTAGCTTACATTGCATTTGCATTCACCTTGCATTTAGTAGCTTTTGTATGAGTGTTTGAAATCCTATTGCTAATACTATAGTGAGATGAATTTTGAGACTCATGTCACCCCATGATAGTACAATCATTGTGGATCTTGGGTTGTCTAGCTCTTTCACTCCTAGTATTAACATTAGTACACTAGGCATGGGCAACACCTCTAATAACTCTTTGAATTCAAGTAGTATGCAAGTTGAAAAAAGGAATGATAGTGTCCCACAAGAAAACATAATTCACATTCATGAAGACTTAGCAAACCTACAACATCAAGTGCAAAATGATAAAATTTCAACTCTTGCCATCCCTACTATAGACAAAATCCACCGCATGCTTGAAAGTGAAGATGGACTTGACCTTGCAAAAAACATAGTTGAAATATTTGAAATTTAACACCTTGCCTCGACAAGTAGTTCCCCTTGAGAAGAAGAAAATGGGGTGCTTTATGGTTTAAGAAATAGAACATCACTTTTCTCCAACTAACATTTAAGGATGCCCTAGAGATCTCAACCCAATGAAGAAGGAAGGAAGAGATCTGACAATAAGGTATCCTAGGGTATGATTTCAAATTACAAGAGGGGTTCACCACCAAGCTAGGGCTTGCAAAAGACAATGAAATGAAAGAAAAAATGCAAAACCCTAATATGATGCAAACTAACACTAAATGACTTGAAAATGCAAGAAGAACAAAATAAAAAGTTACAAAATAGAACGTGTGCACCTGTAAATGTGTTGAGGACTAGAAACAACTCTGAAAATGCTGAAATTGTTGACTTTTTGACCTAGTGGGACTCATTCACCATTCCAGGTGAATCAGTCCTAGTTCTGGATTTTTACATAGGAGCCTATTTTGAGCAAATGGATATCCAAATCTGTAAAGATATTTGAAAATACCTACAATGGAACTCATTCACCACTTGTGGTGAATGAGTCTAGTTTATATTGTCTAGAAATTCAAAGTTCTGACCTGCACTTCCCAGTCCGCTCTTTCTTCTTCTCTAGGATCCTGGATCTGAAACTCTATTTTCAGGGCTGTAGATGACCTTTTAGTGAATATTTTGACCTTACAAATTGGAAGACAACTCCAACAATCTTGTAACCTAATCTTCAATGACCTCCAAGTCTTCAAAATACCTAGATTTGCAATCAAACAAAGAAAGAGAAAATGTTGATTATTAGCGAATAGGGGTTTGTCTTGGTCAAACCCCTTTTAGGTAATTACACCAAATGATGAAATAAGATAATGGGTATGTGCAAGATCATTATGGGACAAAAGTGAGGTGATATGATGAATTTATGTGTAGGAGTATGTGGAGTGACTTTTTTAACCCAAAATTGATGAAATGAAAGGGTTTTAAAGGGAGATTCTCAACTTTTACCAATATAGAAAAATTATGCTTTACTTTGAATTTAATATAAATAATTATTATTCATTTTTATTTGAATTACAACTAAAGTCCTGATTGATAGGAAGATTGAAGAAAACATCTATAGCTTTCAAAAAGCGATATCACATTTTGAATCTGAAACATGCATCACATTCTATGCTTCACATACTATAAATTAAAATACAAAAAGTGTAATTTCTTAGGCTGCAGTAGAGTTAAAGATTGAATTAGGACATACAATTTTTTATGTTTTTGAGTTAGTAACAAAATCACTTAATTATTTATTTACTTGGAAAAGTTACATAAAATATGCATCACCACATTAGGACATGAGTCCTCTACTTATCTAGATGCTTATAAAAAATATTATCATTTTGTTGGCCAGTTGGAATTGGTGGAGACCAGGACGCCTACTTCTACTTATTTTTTCCTTAAAATTTAAGTACTAATGTATTGAAATTTCAAATTTTCACCAAATAGTTTTTTTTTTTAATTTTTAAATAAACCTAGTAGTTTAGAAACTACATTAAATTTTCAATAGATTCAATTCTTACATATTTTTGAAATAATATAGATAGCTTATTCAAATTTTTATGTCAAGTTTCCTAACTCTGATTATTCTAAAATTTTCGCCACTTAAGAGCCTATTTTTTCCATGATTATCCTACACATACCCTAATGAAGCATGAACATGAAATAATGCAATTAGAATCTTTCCATGATGATGGATCTTGAATTGCTGCAACAATTGATGAAGAATTTTATCCTTGAATGCCTTAAAATTGATCTTGAGAGCTATATTTATGACCTTGTGAAGACTTGGAATATTTAACTCTTGCTTGCTTGACTTGATAACATGTACAAGCTTATGTGAATAATGATTTGAGAGCTTGTTTATATAGGTAATCCACTCAAATGACCATTAATTTGATCCCCAAGGCCGACATGGAAGGAATTTGAATTAAAAAACCACCTTTTCTGACTCAAACGTCAAAAATAGCTCAAATGGGACTCATTCACCATCCTAGATGAATGAGTCCCACATGGGCTATTTTTCCAGCTAGAATGTCGAGGAGTGAAGATCTTGTTGGGTTTTTTATTAAAATTTTCCTAGGGATGCCTAATATGGGGTCATAGGGGCCTATTAACGATGATATAAAGGTCATAAATACAATAGGGCCAAAAATACAATGTGAAAGTGTAAATAAATACACTTTACAACACTAAATTAAGGAAAAATTAGATCTATTTAACTTAGAAGGGCCCTAAATCCCATGTGAATGTGTAAAAACCATTACAACACTAGATTGGGTCCATTTAATTTACAAGTCTCCCAAATCTAATGTGAATATGTAAATAAATACATTTTACAACATGAAATTAGGGTAGAGTTAAGTTAATTAGTTTAAAAAGGGCCCAAGACCTAATGTGGATGTGTAAAACACCTCACAAAACTAGATCAAGGTGACATTGAATCCAATTTATCATTAATTATTCCCATATCAAGTGTGAAAATGTAAAGGGATCAATTTTTCTACACTACATTTAGCCCCCACTTTAGTGAGAGGATGAACTTGCTTCAAACTCACACTAAAGTAGACATTGAAGAGGGGTCCAATCGTGCCAATGCAAATTGTCTAGGATAACAAAGATCAAGGAAGCGGTCAAGCCCCCAGGATCAAATATCCTAAGTCAAACCAACATAAGCACAAAAGGACATGCACAAGGTGTATGATTTGTAGCAAAAAAAGGTATGCGATCATGCAATGTCAAGAACTAAAAGAAAGAAAAATGAGTAATAAAAATGAGGTGGATCAAAGATGCTCTCACTCTGGGGCCACAAAACAT
>VDFB02164943.1:0-10267 GCA_007258455.2 Sequoia sempervirens | reverse complement strand
TCATAAAGCATGCAATTGATCTGTAACTCAAACTGAACTAGAAATCTCTGAATGTGAGCCAAAACATGCAAAAATCCTCCTTGCTTTAATCAATTCACCCATGATAACTCAACGTCCATTTTTTGCATGATAAATCTTCAGTTAATAATCTGATATGAAACTAAAGTAGAGTGCTAAAAATCTCCATGACTCGCATAATTAACTCATCCTCCAGTTAGCTCTACTCAAGTATTGCATGGATCTCTAATTAACTCATTGTCACATGATGTCTTTTATTTGCGTGTAAAGATGGCTAATTAATTAAATGATTTATAATGTATCATTTAATCAATTAACCTACATTGAGAATGCAAAAATAAAAGAAAGAATAATATTGAGGCATAATGTCAAATCAGAAACCTTAATTCTCAACTCACGGGCCTTCTTACATTATACTTAGCATATATGCGTTCACCATTCCAAAAATATTAGTCGACCATCATGCATATTGGAAATTTTTTGATAATAGTCGACCACAATGATAAAATCAATATTGACTTAAGAGTCAAAGCAACCACAGGAAAAAATAAGACATAATGATTTATTAAAATCATTAGAGAAAAAGAAAACTTCAAACTTATATCGATTTAGGGTAGGCAAAATCGAACCCTAATCATTCCTCTCATTCTCACTTTGCAACTTTGTGAACAAACTACACCGCCATGGTTATGGAGAAATAGGGTCTTGCTGGAGCTCAAATCTCATGCTATACCTATTGTTTTTCTCAAAAACTTCAGATGAATCTATCAACAATGTCAGGTAAGTCCAATTTTTCACCAGAAAAACATTTCGATGAGCGTTGAGGACCTTTATAGGCTTTACAGCCGCAACTTATCATTATTTTCTAATGTTTCTCCTATGATTTACTTTCCTGTCGACTTCTCAACTTTTGGCCACCATTGAGAAGCTTCTTCTGGATATTTGCAAACTGAATATGGCTTTGAATGTATTCTCTCCATGTACAAATGAGGTAAGCCTTAACTTTGCATCCCCTGTTTACTTTTTGGTGATAAAATGTTGAATTCGAGCCCCTATGAATGCAAAAACAATGAATGTAATTGTTTTCCCCCATATATTCTGTGTACAACGGCTTCAAAAGGTTGATTATTTCTATAAAATGAAGAGTTGCTAGCACTCCAGTTGTCATCATTTTTCTTTATATATCTAAAGCTCTTCTATTCTTCATGGGCACAGCTGTACTTGTGCTTCTGAATTTATCATTCCTCTCACGCCATATTTTTCAGCCATGACCTTACTGAGAGTTTCTTTTTATTTGAAATATCTGTTAATGGCTCTTTCTATTCATTCTTCTTATCTGGGCGTGGCTACTTAGCTATATGGGTGATTCGAGGTGCCCTATGCTATGCTTGATCTCTTAGCTTTTTCTTTCATTTACTTACTCTACTAAAACTCTCATTTTGGATGTATGATATATGGCTCAGCAATGATGCACTGTATTTCTCTTATTCTCACTATTGTAGCTATATAACTATGGGTAGGCTTGACTGCACTCATCATTGATGAAATCTTTGTCACTTAGCATGACTTCCTATCATTATGTGATTGCAACTTTTGATATTTCATTGGCACAAGACATGATATCATGACTGCACCTTCTTGTTTGATGTCTTGCTTATGCATGACTATACTATGACTGGTATTGGATTGCCCTCTATTGTTTGATCACTGATTTTTGATTTAATTCCATTACATTAACTTGAATGTGCAGGCTGAGAACAAACTCTTTTGATCTGATTACTATCATTTTGGCATTTTGAAACATGTGTGCCCACCTATTTTTATCAATTTCATAGCAACAGTCTTGTTCATGACCGTCCTTGACTCTTATGAAGTTCTCATGAATGAATACTGTTATGTGCCTTGTAGTTGTAAGAAACAAATTAAATTGCTAAATGCTCTGCTTCTACTTGACACTATGTAACGTGGTCCTAAAACTTTGCTACTGTTTCACACTATTTCAAGCTTCCATTTGGCTTTTCTTACTGTCAAGGATGCTTTTTCAGTCCTTTATGATTGTCATAAACTTCTGTAACCATTTCTTCATCACTATGAATGCTTGTAACAACAGTCCTATTCACTTAATCAATTTTGTAGCAGCCTTCATGAGTGTTCTCTATAAAATGCTCCTTTTCTTGTTGTGGCTATCTACTTCAAACGTATATTGATACACTTTGAAATTAATGTTGTTGTTCATAATTGTTGCTCATGGTTGCTGCTCATTCTCCATGCCATATTGTTACAAATCTATTTCTTGGTCATATCTTTATTTCTTTTGATCAGCTGAACTCTTGCTAATGATTTGCATTTATTGTAAAATATGAGAATGTTGAATGCTCTGCTTTCCCTTTAGCATAAAGGGGCTCAATGCCTTATTAAAATGTGAACACAAATGAAGGCAGAGCTGAAACTAAACTATGAAAAATACAATTAATGCTCTCTTAACATGCTTCTTTGATTTTTCCTTTGAATTATGAACAAAAGATAATTGCTCAATTTATTTTCACCATGTTGAATTAGACTGTTTTTATAATTTAATATTGCTTTACAACAGTCACGTTTGATGACTGTAATACTTGATGACTCTCATGTAATAATATAAACGAGAGCTGTCCTTATGATATGCCTGGCTCTACCCTTGTGGGAGCCCGTTTTACTCCACATATCTAATAAAATGATCTCGAACATGATGAACCTGTTCCTGCACATTGAAACAAACATGTTAGCAAAATAAAAGAAGTTGAAAGCTTCCATTGAGTTATGTTTTCCTTGATTGTCAACCTTTGAAACTCAATCGTCTGGTGAATGCTTGATTTAATGCAAATTACATTCCTGTTGGTAGCATTGGCATAAGGCAAAATGTAATTCATCATTGCTTAGAGTACAACTCTAACGCCATTCCTTTATAATTTTGCAGGTTCATGGAGTGAGGAAACGAGGCTGCAACAACTTGGAGACACGACGACTGAAGACATCAACAAAAGTGATTCATCATTACAGGAAATGATGAATTGCTCCTCTTCTTTACGCTTATGTTATTTTCAGCAATGTAGTTTATCTTTGAATTTTGTATTCATCATTTGATTGTCATAATCAAATTTAGTTACTCTCGTGACTTGTGCGAGATTCTGTGTTTTTACAAAAAGAATAAAAGGCATTACTATGCAAATTCTCAATTTTCTATTTCAAATACTTGCATAATAAAAATTGTAATTCAAATGTAAATTGATCTTTATGATGATCAATGAATACTTAAATCAGCAAAACTTGAAAAAATTTGTACCTATAATTCATGAATTTGATTCAGCTCTACCTGTTTGAGCTCGTAGTGAAAAATAGGTAACAATTCCTAGATTAGATGAAATTGTACCATTTGCAAGGGGAGCTCTTTTCTATCATTACAATACTGAGTCAAACAAGTAAGCACTTAACCCTCCAAATATTAAATCTAGACTGCAAGCGGTACTTGAGAGACTAGATATCACCATATAGATCACAATACAAGCATTAAATGGTATTCAACAACATTTCCATGACCTCATTTTACAACTTCACTCAACATTAAGCTGGTATAAGAAAATAGACATAGAACTAGTATCTCTTGCAAACCTAGACAAACACAATCTTGAGATAAAACATTGAGAACCCAACTTGCAGTACACCACATTATTTGAAACATAAAATGAGGAAATAGACAGAAACATTGATTTCATCCTCCAAACTGCAAGGCCACAACATCAAACACAGAGAAATGCAGAGAATTTCTCTGAACCTTCTTGACTACAACAATACAGTCTTTACTCTACTAGCTCTAGAAACATCTATTGTAACTTTTATGCTCTAAAAATAGGAACATACATACTACAAACTTTGTTTTTTCAAACTTCCAAACTGCATGGCCATATCTTCAAATGCGAAGGAATGCAAAACATTCTTCAAAGCATCTACAAGAGAAAGTTTTATACATTTTACATCAATAAAAAGTGAATACATCCACAACATTCACCTATTCATGAGAAACTCGAAATATAGGAAAATTGTGTATAGCAATCTCATGAAATTCAACATCATAGCCAACACTTTTGATCATCATATTGATTGCAGCACATGCAACCATCCACATACTACCACTCTGCCGACATCAATGACAATGCTAGCAAAAATATTCATTCTATTTTGAAACATCAATGACAACACTTGCAAAAACCTTGCAACATAGTTGAAATACTATATCATAAGATGCATAAAAACTAATTTCCTACTCCAAAACTATTAGTGAATGATGTTTTTTTATTTTGACCATATTGTAGATCATTACTTACAAAACTAGTGCCTATAAAATTATGTTAGAGAGTCAAAACATACTAAATTATAGATGATATATTGAAATCATATAAGAATATGAGTTACACCACAAGTAATGATATCAAATAGCTAAACATTATTTTTTATCCATCCTAGATTTTATAAATTCTAATGCAGGAGCATCCCTAGTTGTAAAGCAATCATGTATCAACCAAAAACATTTATTTTCTTGTATTTTAGTCTGTAGTTGTCTTGGTAGTTTCTTCTACATTTTACTATTGTATCATTTCTTAGCTCGCGGAGAAGGATATTGGTTCTACACAAGATCATCTACAAAATATCCAAATTTAAGGAGGTTTGCATTTGTTTACAAAGAGTTATTGCTCTTAGAATTTTACTATCATTCTCAGTCAAAGAATTGAGGGCCTGTTGGCTTAGTTTTGGTTGCACAGACCTTTTTCAGAATGTGAAAAACCTAATGAACATCATTCAAGAATTTTAGGTCCAAGGGGAACTTTCTTGGAGATCTGCAATGCATTTCATTTACCAATGGATTATCTTTTCATGTTTGAGGTCGACCTACACATTTGATCTTATATTGAGTTTGTAAACCCATGAGGCTGATGTAGATCATAATTGGAGCTAGTGGAGATTCATATTTAAGATCATTTTTAATTCATTGGAAAGGAGTTATACATTTATTAGTAATTAGATTATTCGATCTAGCCCTCTAGGGAATGGAATGTAATAAGGTTGTGTGCCAATTGTAATATCTATAATGTCCTTGTAGCAGGCCTATAAGCCTTAATCATTCCACATATAGGGCATATGATGGATGTAAGATTGTGCAAGTTGTTGAATATATGATCATTCATGTTTGTTGAGCATTTCTTGTGTTATTTCCATTGTGTTGAACTATAAGCTACATTGTTGGATAGTCCTTTCTGGACCCTCCATCCATGAATACACCAAATTCATAAGAAATTCATAAGATGCCATTGTAAATCTTGTAACAAATTAAAATTCTATCACATTCATTAATATTCAATGCATTCATATTAGCATGTGTGGAAAGAGAAAAACCTGGTCTAGAATTTCCCAAAAGATCCACAAATTGAATTATGGAGACATTCATATATAAGAACCATTTACAATATGATGACCTCCTTATATATTAAAAAATAGATTTCTCTAATGGTGACTAGATTTCTAGGAGTTGAAACTATAAAATATCATCAACACTTGTAGTTGTATAGAAAATGGAAATGGCTAAATCTCATGGAAGAAATAAATGATCAATCATTATTTGGGAAACAAATTATATTTATAACATTTTTATTATTCATCTAGTTGCTTGTTGCAATTCAACCAAGGATTGGATATTGTGACTTAGGTGTGAATTTAAATATGATCCCAAGAAATTTGCGAGATGAGGATAGGTGTGAGAACCATAAAAGCTAGAGCTTCAACAATTGTATTAATGGTAGCATAGTTTCTCACATCCTCTATTATTAGAAGTACATCTAGATCTATGAACTTAAGGTAAAAAATATATTTTAGGAAGGAAAAGATTGATTGGGTAGTTTAAGGTCAAATATGGAATTACTAGTGTTTTTAGGACATGTAAGTGAGTGAAAAAAGCAAACTAGAAGAATTGTAAAATTTTGAAGTAGAATAGGATGTAAGAAAGGGATGTACAAGTTTTAGGTCAAGACTAAATATTAGAAATAGATCGGGGAATGAAGGTATTGAAGTTGATGAAACTCTAAAAATGGGGAGAAATGAATGAAGGAAGCATGAGAAATGTTGAGAAAATATGCACACTTGGACATTACAATAGGAAGTCTAAGTTGGAAGATAGAATGTTTGGAAACCAACTTGAAGCCAACACAATAGGAAATGAAAGGAAAAAATCTTTGGGAACCTTTTCAAGAATCCAAATACAAAAGTAGACATGAGAATTAGAAATTTGGAAGTTCAAAATTCCACCTAAAGTCTAGATGGAAAGGATAGAAGGGGATGTGGTAAAACATGTTGGAATCAAGGAACACTGAGAGGGGGGAGTGAATTAGTGTTCTGCAAAATTTAACAATATTAATATGATCTCTAAACCACTTAAATAATTGAACCAAAAGAAAGATGTAAGCACATAAAGCAATCAACCACAACACCATAACACAAGGATTTTTATGTGGAAAACCTATTAAGGGAAAAACCACGATGGAGGTCAATCCACAATTTGAGTACTCAAATATAAGTGTTTTACAAATGGGGAATGCACATGCATTCAAGCACACTACCTAGAGCTCACTACTCAAATACAAAAATAAGACTCACTATCTTACAAAGGATTTGAATTACATCCAGAAGATTTGAACTAAGAGAATAGCATCTACTACTGCCTTATTACAGTTCTGGTTAAGCTCATCAGTTGTATTCTTGACCTGCTTGTCTAATTATGCTCTTCTGCTCTATTTGCTTTCATTCACATCACAAATTATTTTATGCACAAGTGATACTATGCATAATTGCACTACGATCCTTTTGAATTTCACAACATACATCAACACACTTTATTCATCTCCCAAAATGATATAATTGATCGCTTATATAAATCTACAACTATAGATTTAATCCTTACAATTCGGCTCCAACAAAATATAAAATATTTACAAACCGTCGACTCAAATCTCAAATAATTTTCAATGTGCATCAACCAAAGTCAGCCAAAGCATAGTGAGGACCCAAAACAAAATCCTCAAACTTGAAAATAATTCAAACAATTTTTCCTCGAACATCTGCAACATGCCACATTCACTTAGTCGGCCTTCTAGCATTGTTAAATAGAAAACCAATCAACTGGATCTCCTAACTTGTACACCAATTGATGCGATGGCATAAAACTTGATAATAAGATATTCCAGATATCCAATGAACTTCCTTGAGATCCACAACTCAAACTGATAAACTGGTAATGCAAATGGATTGACAGATTCAACTTTAGTCGAAAACCCTGTTCTTTACTCTGTCTCCCAGTATGGACAGCTACTGAAGTGTGGAATGGATCAATGACTTAGGTTTCCATCAATGAAAACACCAGAAGCCATATGCCAACAATCTCTCCCTTTGGCATTGATAGCAATACCTAGTGAAAAATGACTAAGTGTTGGAACCAACATACTGCAATCCTTCAAGACTTCAAAAAGTCATAGCTGACACAACTCCCCCTGAATTTGATAAGGAATTTTTCACTGCTCTCTCTCCCCCTTTGACATCAATGAAAAATAGATAATGAAAGGTTTTCCTACTGTATTCCCTTTTGAAGTGTAACCAAAAAATTACTTATTCAAAAATTGGCTCAATTTTTTTGAAGAAATACAATGGCTACTTGTGTTAGAAAATTATTTTGTATTTTTCCTTCATCTCTGAAAGAAACTTCTACCATACTTCTACTACAATCATGGTGATTATGATCATGCTATTATTTTTAGATGTCTGGTTGATAATATTGATGAGGGATTCCAAAATGGTGATGGATTCTTCTAATATCTCTCCTTTCCTCAGTAACTCAATTAATTGTTCCAATCTTCATTCTGTTATGTCCTTTACTTTCCAAAAGGTGTCAACAATCTTGTTTCTGGTGTTTTGAGCATTTTTATGCTCTATTTGTAATTCTTGAATCCTTTTCTTAATTTCACCATCTTGATCCTGAAACATGTCAAAATCTTGTCCAATACTATTCAGCTCTATTTCAATTTGTTCCAAAATTTCTTTGATGCATGATGCCATCGAAGACAACATTTATAGATGTTGTTTGTTGTGTTTATGCATTGCCTTAGCTGATTCATGTTCCTTTTTAGCTTGGTGAGTGATAATATGTACTTCTTCTTCAGGTGTAGAATTACTTCTTCTTCTTCTTCCTTGTTCTGAGACTCAGAGTCCATGATTTCCTTGATGCATTCAATCATCTCTTTTGGCAACATATTCTGTAAACTCTCTAATTTAATATGGTTGTGCACAAGATGAGCACTTAGTACATTTAAAATCATGTCCTACTCATATGAAGGTCTGATAGACCATATGTTTGTGATTTTTTGCATTCCATATTCCTCATGAATAAGCTGCAATAGCTCTTCTTTGGGTAAATCACCTTCTTCTTCACTTTCTTTTGTCATTTGTTTTTCTTGCTCCAGTTCGGCTGTTTCCAATTTTTTTCTTTGGGTGTCCTCAATTTCCTTATCAGATTCCTCATCTGGTATGTCCACAATCACCTGTTCTTTTCCTTTCCCTTCAACTCTTGGAGTCTTGCATGCTGGTGGAGTACATACAACAATTTATTTTCCTCTTTTCTTCTTTCTCTCCATCTCACTGAAGGAGGAACCAACTTCAAGTGCCCTTACCAGAATGGGAATACCAATTGAGCCAAACTTTCTTAGAAAAACTTTAAAGAAAATTTCATATACTTGATCACAGTTTGACAAATTGTTAGAATGTATGCAAATTTTCTTGCAAACTGGTTCACTCTCTCCCCATATTACGTTGTTGTTTAGTGGTAAGTGTTGTGCAATTTTCACACACATGCCCCGCTGAAAGCAAGGACCCTCTTTTTTACTCCGCTTTTGTTTTCTTATGGTATTGACTTCATAACCTTAAGGGATAATTCCCTTCATCTTGGTCTTGAATCACCGATGTTCATAGATGAACTTTCTCTTTGAAGTACCCTCTTGCAGTTTGGAAGTCGTGAATCAACCCTTAGGATTCACCCTCAAGTTCAAAATTGTGAAAACTGGCGAAATTGACTAAGTGTGGGGCACTTTCAGAAAATATGAGCAAGCTTAGATTACCAGAACCATAATCCATTTGGATAATCCGAGGTACCTCAGATTATCTGAAATATGCCCTCCCTGTGCATACCCAAAATCCTTGCCTACTTTGCATTTCCAAAAATGTCTTTTTAGTCATTAATGAAGGTCATTAATTGCGCCAAATGGGTTTTATATTTGATTTTTCCCTTCATTTTTGTTCATTTGCATTTGAGAATATTTGAAGAGTGTCTTGGTATCCTCCCTTGTGCATTGATTTGTCATTTTTTTGAGAGATTTCTCGCTCAGGTGGTGGTGGGTATTGAATTTAATTGTTGCCTCATCAGTTTCATTGATATTCCCTCTAGGGTTCTGCATTCGAAGGTATGCCTTTTCTTTTCCTCTCCTCACTTTGGTTTCATTTTTCTTCCACATGCACATTAACCTATGAGGTAGAGTTGATTCACTTTGAGGTCTATAGTACATCTCATGCATGGATAGTAGTTTGGTCGGTGGAGTTAGGGTTTATCGATGTATCATGTGTTTGTTGGGGCATTCAATCAAGAGTGTAGGGTTTCTCGACAAACGGTTTTTGGAAGCACGAGTTAAGAGAGCTCACTCATGATGAGAATTTGAGATTAAAATCATAAGATAAGATCGAATCCCTTCACTTTTCCCATTCTAAACAAACCCTAGGAGAGAAATTCAAGCATAGAAGTTAAATGTAGATGAAAAGATTGGAATGACTTGGGTATGGTGTGCAAATTGCAAGAAAAATAGTGTAAATGGTTTGAAAGATTGATTTTGGAAAACTAATTGATAAAAATTCCATGATATCAACTTGAATGTTTTTGAGACTTAGTATTTTTTGACTGTCCAGCGAAATCTCGGAGAATCCGAGCAACCTCGGATTACCCAAGCCTTAATCTGTAAGGATAATCTGAAAGAGCTCGGATTAGCCGAATGTCCTTCCATTGTGCATGAAAAATGGTGAGTTCCGGTCATTCCACCTGACCTTATATTTTTTGAACTTCAGGTAATCCTATGCATGCCGAAATTTCTAATTTCCTCCTAAATTTGTGATCAATGCTCATACTTGGATT
>VDFB02164942.1:0-16139 GCA_007258455.2 Sequoia sempervirens | reverse complement strand
GTCATAGCCCTAAAAGTAAAATGTATATATGTAAGATGAAATGAAATCATTAGATATAAGCAGTAGGTTAGGAAATCATCAGTAGTTGGATAGGTTGATTAGTTGCTAAAACAAGACATTATGATGTGTATTGTAAAATCTTTTGAAGCAATATAGTGGACAAGAAGATTAAATTTGTTGATCAAATTTTTGGTGTCAATTGTTTGTTGAAAATAAACAATTATTTAGTTGTCTCCAACTTAATATTTCTTTATTATTTAAATTGGTGTATCAAGGATATATTCAATTTATCAAGGAACATTTATTGTTCTTGTGTGGTGGGATTAATTGGTTTCTTTAAAGGAATTAAAATCCTTCTAGTCAACCACAGTAATCTCGAAGTGTTATTTGGATCGATAAGAATAGCCCTATGATCAATAAAATTATCACATTGTCTCCAATTTGCTTCTATATTGTTATTCAAATAAGAAGTATTTTATTTTTGAGGGTACATTTGTTGCTTTTGTGTGATTTAGTTAACTGGTTCCTTCAAGGATAAAAATTTCCTATTAGTTAATCACATTAACCTGGTAAGAATCATTTAGATCGATAAGAAGTGTCTAGTAGTTACATCCTTGCACATTCATACGAGGTATAAACAGTCTCAAGTGCCAAGCAATTCAAATTGTAGCCAATAAGTCACATATCATTCACCTCTTGACTCCATTAACTCAACATAAGTAGGCACTGGTCATACCAATTCCATTTTAGATTTTCATAAAATATTATCCATACATTCACATTTTAAATTTCAGTAGGAGTAATTAGTAAGTTTTCATCTATTCCAAACTATTTTCCACTATAGATAGATCCATCAATTCAACCAAATCATACATCCCTCTAATCTGCTACATTATAAAGGTCCACTTGCCTAGGTCTAGCAGAGCCTGAAGTGTAGGGAGTCATCAACCATATAGTTTAATTCCATTCATTGGTTCAAAACCGTTGCAAGTCCGATCATAGAACCTAGCATCCTCTTAGGATTTTTAACTTGCATTTTTGAGATCCAGAACTACCAACTTGATATGCCTTGTACTATGTTTCTCTTGACTATTCTGGAATTGAAGAGCATGGTTATCAATATAGACTACGAACTCTTTTGGAAGAAGGTATGTCTTCATTTTTTCAAAGATTGTACCATAGCATATTGTAATGTCCATATTTTAGTCATACACTCTTCAGTGACTGATAGCCTATTTCTGAAAGCACATAGGCTCGTAAGAGGTAAAATTAGAGTTTCCTATTTTATAGGGGTTCTAAAGCATTTTTGAAGGTTTGTATGCAAGATTTTTTTATGCATGTCTAGTGGAGTTTTCTATGTTTTTGGAGATCATTGGAATGGTGTGAAATGCATCTTCATCTGAGAACCTTCCTAAAATTTGCTATTTTTAGCCATCACATTGGAGTTTTGATATTGGGATTGCAAAATATTTCTAGATTTTCATAGAGCTTCGTAATGATATAAGATGCAAAGTGAATTGAGAAACTTTCAGAATTTACTGTTTTTAGTAATTTCTATTTTTAGCAGTACTCATGTTGGTAACAACATAGTAAGCTTTCTACTTTCAGAAAAGCAGTTGATTATTCTTGAATTTGGCCTTTGAGGTACAAATTTGGATAAATAAAGTATTTCAAGTCATTAGTGTTTTACTTATAAATTGACCCCTTGGCCTAACAATATGACTTGAAGTTGTTTTAAAATGTGACCTTTGAGGGTGGATGCCTCATCAAGAGATTCATTTAATATTTCTAAGGTTGATTATTGTTGTGTTGGACGCCCTCAAGAAGGAATTAAACATTTAAATGTTTTAATGTTTCCAATGAGATGTTGGACACCTAGGAAGATGGAGAATTAAATATATTTTAAAATTAAATTATTGCAAAAGGAGTTGGACATCCCTTTGGAGGGAAATGATGGAAGGTAAAGAGTTACTTCAAACTCTATTTCAGAAAGCCATTTCTCATTCACTAGGCATCTATTGTCTATCTTATCCAAATGTTATTGGATTGAACTCAAAACCTATCTAAGGGGGAGCTTAGCATTTACACCATTCTTCGGGCCTGTAACTATGGTTCCCGAGATGGTTAATTGGGAGTGTGCTTCATTCAAAAGTGCATATTGGACTTCATCATTGAAGATTTTGGTCATAATTTGCATATTTGAGCTTGTTGGTTTTCTATTGTTCAAAATGTTTTCTTATTTGTAGCTCATAGAGAATTTAATTAGGTATATGCAAGATCATCATGGAAAAAATAGGTCCTTAACTGGCAAAAAATCTAGAAAAATCAGAGTTAGACAACTTGATGTAAAAATTTGAATAAGTTATCTATATTATTTCAAAAATATGTAAGAATAGAATCTATAGTAAATTGAATGTAGTTCTTAAACTAATAGGTTTATTTTTAAAAAAATCTATTTGCTGAAAATTTGAAATTTCAATGCAGTAGCACTTCAATTTTAGGGAAAAAATAAGAAGTGTTTGTCTAACCACCCTAACCATAATAAAATGATAATATTTTTTTATAAGATTTTATATATAAGTAGAGGACTCATGTCTTGATGTGATGCATATTTTTCTGTAATTTTTTTCCAAGTAAATAATTAATTATGAATTTTTTATTACAACTTTTAAAAAATATAAAAACTTGTATGTATGACCACCTTAACTTGGTCAAAAATTCAATTTTATTTTTTAAACCAATAGTATGAGAAGCATAGAATGTGATGCATGTTTCAGATTCAAAAAAATTCATACCGTTTGAAAGCTATAGATGTTTTTCAATTAGCCTATCAATCAGGACTTTAGTTGTAAATCAAATAGAAAATGAATAATAATTATTTATTAAATTCAAAGTAAAGCATAATTTATATTGGCCTAAAGCTGAGAATCTCCTTTAAAAACCCTTTTTGTTTCATCAATTTTTGGTTAAAAAAAATTTGACATCCACATACCCTACACATATCCATCATATCGCCACTTTTTGGCCCATCATGATCCTGTACATACCCAATTTCATTATGGGTATTAATGCTAATTGTTTCTATGCTAAGAGATACTTGGATTGCAAAGAATTATAAATTATTATGATGTCCTTGATTTTCTAGAGAGGTTGTACCTTCTCTAGGGTCGTACTTCTTCTTGCAACTGCTTTGGAATACATGCTCCTTCAATTAGTGGTTGTTTGGGGTGAAATTCAAGCTTGAAGCTAGTCGCCATGTCTTTGGGGTTTTGTAAGTACAATTTTGGAGTATTTCTTTTAAGTTTGATGGAAAAATATGCATTTTGGTGTCTCTTGGATTGCTGGTTCAGTATTTTTAGTTTGCTATTTTCTATATCAAACTTTCAATAATTCTAATTTTGGTTCCAAAAATTCTAAAGATTGAGAAGATTGGAGTTTTTGGAGAATCATCTTTCATCACTTGTTTGATTGTACATTTTTAACACTTGTAATTTGGAAATAAATTGAATTGTAAGGTTGTGAATATTAGTACTATCTCAGTCATTTTTATTTCTATAATTACTTTTTTATTTGATTTAAACATTGTAACCCTTCAAGGATGCTTTACCGCTAGTGTGGAGGAATTAATTATTGTAATTTTCATATTTCACCCACTAAATAAGTAGAGAATTCCCACTACTTGAGTGGATTCTTTCTAATAGAAAATGAATAGATTTTCATTGTAATATCTTCCCCCCACTAAATAAGTGGTAGCGTGGAATCTTGATTGTCAGATCACCGCCTGCTTCATTTTTAGTTTGTAATCCAATTTCAATTGTTGTTAAGATTCCATTGCCATATGCTATCACCTCACCTTTCAAAGGATCTTGGTGAACATTCTTAGCAAAGGTTACTTTTATCTGATTTAGATTTGGGCTAATCCTTAACAAGTGCTTGTTATTGTAAAATTCCAAGAAAAATCTAAGGGGCATATTTCACATACATTTCTAGATCACAAGAGGAGTATTTATTTTTATCATCATTCAATTTTTCACTAAAGAAACCAATATGTTGGTTATCTTGACTCAATAATACCCCTATAGCATAGCCATTACCCTCACATTCAATTGAAAAGATGTTATTAAAATTTGGTAAAGCTAATATAGGCTACTCTGCTACCCTTTTCTTCAAATACTGAAAGATCTTTTTAGCCTCTTTAGTCTAGAAAAACTTCCTTTTTCTATCACCCTTTATAGTATATATTATGGGTGCACATACATGACTAAAAATCTTAATGAATTTCCTACAAAATCTTGCTAACCCTTGAAAAATTCTTACCTCTGCAACTAATTTTGGTGGAGGCCAATTCAATAATGCATCAACTTTGCTTGGATCCATTTACAATGTTCCCTTTATGACTAAAAACCCAAGATATAGCAGCTCTTTCTTCATGAACTCACACTTTTTCAAATTAATAATTAGTTTCCCCTCGTTTGATCTTCTTAATACAAAATCCAAATGATGTAAGTAATCTTCTTTGCTAGAACTGAAAACTAAAATGTCATCAAGGTAAAGAACTACAAACTTACCCAAGTATGGCTTGAGAACTCATGAAGGTACTAGGTGCATTGGAGAGACCAAAAGGCATTACAATCCATTCATAGAGCCCTTCATTTATTTTGAATGATGTCTTCCACTCACCCGCTTGTTTGATCCTAATTTGGTGATACCCACTTTTAAGGTCTATCTTGGAAAAGTAGCTTGCTCCACTTAGGCAGTCCATCAAATTTTCTATCCTTGGAATTGGGAGCCTATATCTGATTGTGATCTTTTTTATTACCCTAGAATCAGTATGCATCCTCCATTCACCCCCTTCTTAGGTGCTAGGACATTTGGAAGCACACGAGGACTAAGGCTTTCTCTAATCAACCCTTTGTCAAGCAACTCCTGCACTTGTTTTATGATTTCTTCATTCTGTTGTGATGTCATTTTATAGGTTGCTTTATTAGGAAAACTAGCCCCTGGTATGAAGTAAATGTGATAAATAATATCCATTATTAGAGGTAGATAATTTGGGATTTCCTCTACCACTATATCAACATGCTTTTTGATAAAATCTTAGATCTCCAAAGGAAACTCATCCATCTTCACTAGTGTCATAACAATCCTAGGCCTGGTTATAATTACAAAGCCCATTTATTCCTCTTCCATGGTTTTAATGAACTCCTTCTATCCAACGCACATCACAATAGATCCCACTTTTTGGTCTTGTTCTTCCTCTTTCAAAGGTGTGAGAGTATAAGAGACTCCATCCTTTTCTATGACATATACATTCTTCCTACCATTATGGACTATTTTTATATAATATTGTCATGGCCTACCAAGTAACATATGGAAATCATCTATAGGAATGACATCACACAAGACTTTTTCCTTATACCTTCCTATTTGGAACTCTACCCAACATTTCTCATTAACCAACACTTGTTTCCCTTTGTTCAACCATGAGACCTTTTATGGTGTGGCATGGGGTAACCTTCTCAACTTCAACTTTTTGACCATTTCCATAGAAACTAAGTTATCAATGACAACTTGACAACATTTACCTTAGAATTTGCAAGTGGTCATGAAGAGCGATTAATTTTGGGGTGGATCCTTCTCCATGGGCACCTTGATCAATTTTCTCCTCATCAACAAAGACTCTCCAACCTTTGGTTATTTAGTTTATGGTGAAGAATTTACACTTTCAACATCTCCATCTTGAGGAACTTTATTCCTTGTTTCACTCCTAAAAGAAGTAGTGGATTGTTCTTTAGGGAACTCCCAAGTTTGATGATCTAAAGATTTACTACAATTGTAGCATTTTCTAGCGAATCCAGTTGATCCTCGTCTATGTCAAAATCTTCCCCTAAAATTTGATCTACTTCCCCTAAAACTTCCTCTTGAATCTAATGTTTATTCTTAAGAATTGCTTGTCTCTCCTTGAGACCTTTGAGACTGTCCTCTACTAGCAAATGATATTCTTCCTATAAAATTCCTTCCCCTACCTCTATTTTTCTTCTCTTGTCTTCTTTTCAACTTCTCTTTAGCCTTCAAGGATAGTTGATAGAATTCTTCTACCGTCTTATGGCTTGTAAGACTCGATTCATCTTGTAGGCTATATTTTAGTGTAAAGAAGCTAAGTTAGAAGAACAACTTCCTACACTAATCTTGAGAAGAGAATAATGAAAAAAATTTACATGTCTTTAAGGGTATGTGCAGGATCATCATGGAAAAAATAGGCCCTTAAGTGGTGAAAAACTCAGAAAAATCAGAGTTAGGCAACTTGATATAAAAATTTGAATAAGTTATCTATATTATTTCAAAAATATGTAAGAATAGAATTTGTGGAAAATTGAATGTAGTTTCCAAACTACTAGGTTTATTTTTTTCTTAAAAAATATTTGGTGAAAATTTGAAATTTCAATGTAGTAGTACTTAAATTTTAGGGAAAAAATAAGTAGGTGTCTGTCTGACCACCCTAACTAAAATAAAATGATAATTATTTTTTATAATATTTTAGTTATAAGTAGAGAACTCCTATTTGGATGTGATGCATATTTTTTTGTAATTCTTTTCCAAGTAAATAATTAATTATGAATTTTTTATTACAAATTTTAAAAAATATAAAACTTGTATGTTTGACCACCTTAACATGGTCAAAAATTCATGAAATTCATTTTTTTTTAATCTTATAGTATGTGAAGAACAAAATGTGACGGATGTTTTAGATTCAAAAAATGTCATACTATTTGAAAGCTATAGATTTTTTTCAATCAACCTATCAATTAGGACTTTAGTCGTAATTCAAATAGAAAATGAATAATAATTATTAAATTCAAAGTAAAGAATAATTTATATTAGTGGAAAGATGAGAATATCTTTTAAAAATCTTTTTCATTTCATTAGTTTTGGATTAAATAAAAGTCACCAGCCACATACCCTACACATACCCATCATATCGCCACTTTTTGGCCCATCATGATCCTACACATATCCTTAACCTTTACATAAACTTAAACATAAATAATATAAATATCATGCATACAATGACATAGTGATTTATATGGGGAAAACCCTTTTGGGAGAAAAACTCCACACTCCAATAGCTACCCAATATATTATCCACTAAATCACAAAGATTACAATATACTTGCAAAGCATGCTTATAGGAGTATCACCACTTAGAGATCAAGAGAAAAAACAAATGCTATCAGACTCTCAAAATGAATCACTCTCTCTCTCTCTATCACATTCATAATAAAACACCCTCATAAAATAGGGTTACATTCTAGGGCAAGACAGGCCAACAAAATATCCACCATTAGATATAAAACCTAATAATGAATGGTCTAAATTTATAATATATTATTATTTAATGTATTTAAGCCATTCTGGAAGTTTCTTGAAAAATTTAACACACTCACATTTTTCTCTTTTCTGCCATTGTATACACCTATTGTAATACCCCTTATGTTTTTGATACTCTTTGATACTCTTATGTGTTGGTTTGGTACTTGGTTTGTTATGGTGATTGGTTCATTGACTTGGTTGTGTGTGGATTCATAGTTTGGGTTGGTTTGTTGCACTTGACATTACTTATGATGTTTAATGATACATTATGTGGTGATTATATTCTTGGTTATTCTATGGTTTTCTTTAATATTATATGTGGTGATGTGATTCTATGTTGCTTGGTTTCTGACGTGTTTGTTAGTGAGTCTTGGTGAAAGGACAGAGTAGCATCACTCGCTTGTGAGTGCCCTGCTACCCCATGATTACCTTTCACAGTATGTCTGCAATGGAGATTTATATGCTACTTGACGTTTGTTTCTGGGTATGTGCAGGATAATGATGGGCCAAAAAATGGTGATATGATGGGTTTTTATAGGGTATGTGGCTGACAACTTTTTTTTTACCCAAAATTGATGAAATGAAAAGGGTTTTAATGGAGATTCACATATTTCCACCAATATAAATTATGTTTTACTTTGAATTTAATAAATAATTATTATTTATTTTCTATTTGAATAACAACTAAAGTCCTATTGATAGGCTGATTGAAAAAAATCTATAGCTTTCAAGCAGTATCACTTTTTTTGAATCTGAAACATGTGTCAATTCTATGCTTCACATACTATAGGATAAAAAATAAATTTCATCAAGTTTTGACCAAGTTAAGGTGGTTGAATACAATTTTTTTATTTTTTAAAAATTGTAATAAAAATCATAATTAATTATTTACTAGGAAAACAATTACAAAAATATGCATCACATCGAGGGATATGGAGTCCTCTACTTATATCTAAAATATTATAAAAATATTATCATTTTATTGTGGTTAGGGTGGTGAGACGGACACCTACTTATTTTTCCACGAAATTTAAGTACCACTTGCATTGAAATTTCAATTTCTCACTAAATAGATTTAAAAATAAAAAAATAAACCTAATAGTTTAGAAACTACATTCAATTTTCTACAAATTCTATTCTTACATATTTTTAAAATAATATAGATAACTTATTCAAATTTTTACATAAAGTTTCCTAACTCTGATTTTTCTGAATTTTTTACCACTTAAGGACCTGTTTTTTCCACGATGATCCTGCACATACCCTTCTATGTAGGATGCAGGTACAAGACACCGACTCCACCTGCTTGTCAGGTCTGAGCATGTCCCATAAACCCAACGGGTATGATGTTGAAAAAGTGATTTGATAAGGAAGTGTTCCCGTCCCAAGTGCATCACCTCGTGAGTCTTTTAGTGTCGTGGTCTTGACCTTGTCCTTGTCTTTGTATTGTTTGGTGGTTGATTATTTATTTTATTTGTGGATAGTTGTTATTTAATTTATCTTTATTTTATATGAGATTAATTAATATTATTTTGTTGATATGATTAATTGTAATTTAGTTAAATGTTGGATTTAAAATATTGTAAATTAAAATATATTTAATCAATTAAAAAGTATAAAGTAATTAATTTAAATAAATAATGTTTATGATAATGGTAAATTGTCTTTTTCAAAATATTAATATCATAAAATTTAAGGATAATATCATGTGAGGATAAATGTGAAATTAAGGAATTTTTAATTAAAATTTGTGAGATAAGTGTGAGCTTTTAAAGCAAGAAAAAAGAGCCAATGCATGGGTTGGATTTTTGAAAAAACAATATCTTTATTTATTTTTTCTTTATTTTATTGTGAGAGGAAGAAGCTTTTGGGTACACACACATAGGATGGTTCTTTTTGGTTTTTCTCTGGAAAAGAAGTAACAAAGGGGGAAGAAAATATATGTGTGTGCTTCTCTGTTAAAAATTGTTCTTGGAAGGAAAAATATAATATTGACCCAGAAGTTAGCTAAAAGAAGGAATTGGTGAAGGAACTGTAGAGGAAATCTGTTTTGAAATAGGAAGAAGGGCTACAGTGTTTGGATTTGACATCAAACGAAGGACTCTGGGTTCTTTTTTATTATTTATTCTTTCATTTTATTAATTCATTTGTTCTGAAAAGAAAACGAAAAATCATGTCTTCCATATTTGAAAATCAATATCTATATGTTTTTTTTTAAAAAAGGTTTTGTTGTTGAAAGATTGCTTATGTTAAACCTTTAAATCTTCTGTAGAAAACTGCTAAAAAACCTTCTGAATTTTCTTCAATAAATCTGGTTGTGAAATTCTTGATTTGAAATGGAAAAATCAAATTATTATGGGGTTGAATTTGTATGCCCAAATTTATTTTTTGTCTGGAGAAAAAAACCAGATTGTTGTTCATTTTTTATTTATTTTATATTCGGTGGGAAAATATATATATATATATATAATTCTATCTTTTCTTATTGAAAAATAATCTTTTGTTAAAAAAAGAAAAAAAAAGTTTGTAATCTTCTCTCAGTTTTGTGTTTTTTCATAAAAGAATATGTGAATTTATATAATTTATATTTCATATTAAAAAAAAAAATTATATATATATATTATGGGGGGGAGTGGTTGGCTACCACTGTACCACCCCCGACCCCTAGTGGTAGTGTGTGCAGGCCACAGGCTGTGCAAAGTAGCCGATGGCTGTTGGGCACAACCATGTGGGCTATGACCTCCCCATAGGGAGGTACGCAATACCATCGACTATTCCTTTTATTAAAAGTTAGTTTAAAAAAAAATCATTTTTATTTAAGTTGCATTTTATGATATATAAATTATGTATATATATATATATCTATTAATATATATGTATATATATATGTATGTATATATATATATATATATGGTTATATATGTGGAAACTATGGAATAAATTAGATAATGTTAAATTTGCAATGGGGTGATCCCACAAAGTTGGTTTACAATTTAAGGAGGGCCGTTTTTGCTAAAATCACATATTTTTAAAAATATAATGATTTAAGCCTTAAAAGGTTCCATTTAAAGAATTCCAATTGAAGAGGATTTGATCAAACTATAAATCAAACCCCCTTGGATAGAACCCCCACTAGTTTTACACCATACCTATAACATAGTCTCCTTTACACCTATCAAAATGTGATAAAAAACCACTTTTGATTTACCTTTTGGTAGATCAAATGAATTCATTTAAAATTTATTTTTTTGCAAGTATGTAGTCCTTATTATAAGCTTCCCAAAAGTATAATTTTAAATAAATTTAATTTAATTATTATATTTATTTTTTATTTCTCATGAATGTAGGTTTTTCACCAAAAATCAAGCTCTTAGTTTTGTACATGTGGAAAAATAGCATATTATTAAAAAAAAAATTAAAAAAAGTTAGTGCATTAGATATTGAAGTCCTTGATCCAACAAAGACAAAAAAAAATGACTTTCAATACACACAAAAAAAGTTACACATTATATGGTCACGCTATGTTTGAATTATAATTGGTTTGACTTCAAAACTTGATTAAAGAAAAAATATTCATTAAAAAACTATCTAACCAAGTGGAAGAACTAGATACCAGAGTTACAAATCTAAATTTAAAGAATTATAATTTTAACCTTCATGGAAAAAAAGTCATGCATTATACAGTGAGTGTCACTTTTTAAAAATGTTGTTTTCTGAAAAAACTAGTTTTGAGGGAGATGGAAAAGAAGTGTAATTTGATTCCAAAAAATTTGAAAAAATATATTTAGAATCTATAGACAAAATTTCATGAAACTCTAATTTGCATCATCTTCAAATTCCTTACAATTTAGTCGCTATAGGTGCCCAAGTGAAGATTTAGTTAAAAAATCATTTCAATGTCTAGTTTGGCTAAAATTGTAAACCACTATTGTGGGATCACCCAATGTTATAGTGTAATTGAGTAAATTATAAATAAACTATGTGATTTAAAATTAAGTTGAATATTCTCGAGTAAATTAATTTATTTATTTTTTGGTGAAATTATTGTGTATTGAAATATGTTATATGGTGTTGTTTTATGTAATTATGTACTCTCAAGATTATTTGTTGAATCAACTGTGGTTTTCTCGTAATTGGAATTATGTAATGTGTGAAAGCCCTTGAGTTAGTTTATATTTTTGTAGGAGCTTAAGTTGTTGTTTAGGGACTTCCAAAGGTGAGGAAATTGATGTTTTATATTTGATCTTTTAATTTTGGTATTTGTCCCTATTCTTGGCTATAGTTGTGACTTGAGTTTACACATGGATTGTACCATTTTTATGGGTGTTGATTTACATGATTTTGGTGAGATGGTTTTTCCTCATGAATGTTCCATTTGTGGTTTAGTGTTCTTGCTAGTAAAACTCCTTGGAATTGGATTTTTATGTTTTGGGTTCTAAGGAGAGTGGCTCTATGTGGGCGCCATCGCACACAGTGGTTGTCGGGATAACCCACGTTAGAGTTAGAGTAATAAGTGATAACCTAATTAATTAATTAGGGGGTGGGTAGTAAAACATTAATAAGATAATTATGGATGTCTTGTCTTCTTGTTAGGGCTTTCATATACTAAAGGTGGGCTGAGAAGGTCATGGTTGGCAAGATCGTTGCCTCATCTTCATGAGAGGTTAACAATTCTGCATGAGTCACCCTATGGAGCGACACCTTGAGATAGGAAGTCAGGATAACAATAGATGGAGGTGACACCTTGTGATAGGTTTTTTGGATAATCCATGTGAGGCCATGCAATGACACTCTCTTGTAGCATTCCCTTTGAGTTGTTTATTGAAATCCTCTGGAAGTGGTCTATTGTTATGTTGTTGGTTATTTATTGTTGTTGTGATATGATATTTTTGTGTTATCTTGCTTTTCATGTTTGGAGTTTAGTCTTGTGTTACTATTTGGATGTGCTTGGTTAGGGATTCTTCCTTATTTACTCCTAGCATGACGGTGGTCAAGTGGAACGTTCTACACACCTTATTGGGTCCCCTATGATGTAGTCATGCCATTTAGCGTAGAGTTTTGATGTTGCAGTTTGATCCAGGTTTCATATGTTACCAGATGCATATTTGTACTCCAAATGTATTCTATGTATTGATATATCACTCCCACGTGTGTTGGGAAGACTTATAATATTATTTTATATATGTGTTCATTGAGATTTACTATTAGACTGATGTAATGTATTATCATACCATGTAAATTATTCTTGAACTACCATTTGTAAATACTGTTAACATTTGTTATGTTGTATTTGTGGAAATATGTACTTAATATCTTCATGATTAATTTATTGTAATTTGCATGTATGGTTTCATATGGTTTATTCATATCATTTTGGTTATCATTAATGAATGGTTAAGTGATGATATGTGAATGAATGGATATGTAATGGTAATTTAATGTTCATCTGTTAACTTTTTTATGTGATAGTTTGGTCTCATGTACCCCAAGGGACTTTGTTGTGCAACTTGAAACATTGGTTATGTTGGGAAACTTAAAGTACATTCTTTATGGTTTTTTTTTAAATTGTTTTGTTTTTAGTTTTTCCTTTGGGGTTTGCGCGACGGGGTGTTACACCTATTGATGTAGCTAGGAAATATATATATACATCCTATCAATAATAAATCATATATAATTGCAAGGTTGAGACACATTTTCCCAAAAAATTTCCCACTTGTTGAACACATTACAAGAGCAATGTGAGGGTGTAAAAATCATCTCTTTAATTGCTAGGGGCCAAAAGGCCCATAGTCTCTGAACACAATCTAAATGTCTCTATGCTCATAGGCTTAGTTAAATAATCAACAACATTCATCAAATTCTCTACCTTAACTAGCTTCACCCTTCTATCTTCAACCATATCTCTAACAAAATGATACTATACATCAATGTGTTTGGTCCTGGCATGAAATTTTAGGTTCTTGGCTAGACATATTGCTCTCAAACTGTTGCAATAAGTTGTCACCGTACCTTATTTTATTCCAATATCTAAACATAGTCACTTAAGCCAAATTTATTCTTTACAATTATGAGTATCTACCATATACTCTACTTTAGGAGTGGACAAGGCAACCACAACCTATTGCTTACTCATCCAACTAATTGCATCACCAAATAAAGTAAACACATAAGGACTAGTGGATTTTTTGCTATCAACATCAACTGCCTTGTTTGAATCGACATAACCATGAATATCAAGGGAAATATCATCTTCAGTCATATTACTATGATAACACAAGGAATAATCTGAGGTACCTCACAAATATCAAAAAAAAAATTTAACTGCATCCAAATGAACTCTACCAATATTAGACATATATCTGGAAAGAACTCCCACTGCTTGGGAAATGTCTAGTCTAGTACAAATAATAGCATACTTTAAACCTCCATCTACACTTTGGTAAGGCACTCTACTCATGTGTTCCATCTCTTGTGGAGATGCTAGAAAATCTGAAATAGATAAATTTGTTCTAACTAAAACAAAAACACACAATGGTCTACAATCCTACATATTAAACCTCTATAAAATTGAGTTGACATACTTACTTTGGACAAGCCATAGCTTTTTGTTTACTCTATTTCTTTTAATTTCCATCCCAAGAATGTGTTTTGTTGCACCCAGATCTTTCATTTCAAATTTAGTAGCAAGTTGAGATTTTAGTTCTGAAATCATACCTGTCCCTCTACCAATAAATAACATATCATCAACATATAATGCAATAAATAGGAAACGATCACCATCAGCTTTATAATAAACATAATGATTTGATTTAGAACACTTAAATCCAAAACATAACACATTTGTATCAAATTTCCAGTACCACATCCTAGGACTTTGTTTTAGGCCATACAAATATTTCTCCAATTTGCAAATAAACTTACTTTTACCTTTCTCCACATAGTGCTTTGGTTGTGTCATATAAATATCCTCCTCCAAATCACCATGAAGGAAAATAGTTTTCACATCCATTTTCTCAACCTCTAAATCATAAGCACCAGCAATAGAAAGCAAAGATCTAATGGATGTTTTTTTGCAATAGGAGAAAATATCTCACCATAATAAACACCCTCAACTTTAGAATAACCCTTCACAACCAACCTTTCTTTGTACTTCTCAATACCTCCATATGAACCAATCTTTTTATTGAACACCTATTTGCAACCAACATGTTTTTGTATTTCAAGAAATGGTACGAGATCCCATGTATCATTATTTTTTAAAGATGCCATTTCTTTATCCATAGCAATCTTCTAGGATTCTACATCATTCATACCTATTGCCTCTTCTACAGATCTGGGTTCATCCATGTTAGTATTCAAAGAAAAAAAATATCTCCAATCATCATGTGAATACCTTTCAAGTGGTTTTCTATGTCTTTTAGACCTATGAAAAAGTTGAGTTGGAGGTTCTTCCTCCTCTTCTAAATCCAGAGCTAAATGAGCTCTCCTCAACTTCTTGTTTATCCTTAGGCCTTGATTCATCTTTCCCAGGTGTAGAAGGAAATCGAATCACATCTTTTTTTCTTTGTTCTAGCTGCAATGAAACAAAAGAAGGCTTGGTTTCTCTAAAAATAACACTTCCACTATGTATTACCTTCTGTGCAATAGGGTCCCAAAGCTTGTATCCTTTCACACCATAACTATATCTTATGAAGATACAATTCACATCCTTTTTCTCCAACTTTTTTCACTTGTCCTTTAGTACATGTCCATATACCTCACAAGAAAAAACTCTAAGGCATCTTAATGAAGGCTTCTGACCTAACCATGCCTCTATAGGCATCTTATAAAAAAGAGCTGATATAGGAGACCTATTATTTAGGTAACAAGAAATGGAAATTAGCTTAAAACCTTTGTTCTAAGCTAGCACCACTCAACATACCCATAGACTTCTCCATCAATGTCTTGTTCATTCTTTCTACAACTCCATTTTGTTTTGGAGAATACAGAGTTGTCTTCTATCTATGAATACCACAATCTTTATAGAATCTATAAAAATCATTAGAGAAAAATTCACCACCATTATCAATCCTTAAACATTTTATTTTTATTCTAGTATGTAACTCAACCATTGCTTTAAATTCTTTAAATTGATTGAAAACTTCATATTTACTCTTTAGACAATATACCCATGTCCTTCTACTATAATCATCAATAAATGAAACATAATATGTAGATTTACCAATCAAAGGAACATCTATAGGACCAAACACATCAGAATGAATAAGATCTAGTACACCACAAGATTTATGAGAACTCGAATAAAAATGAATGTGGTTTTGTTTTCCATAAATACAATGCTCACAGAAATTGAATTCAAGACTACAATCAAACAAACCTTCAACAAGGTTTTTTATTTTTCAGGGTCCTTAGACCCTTTTCTCCAATGTGGCCAAGTCTCTAGTGCCATAACATAGTTTTCATAGGTAACTTTGTTTCAAAAAAGAAAGAGCTCCCTTTGGCATGCAAAAGGCATGACCATCTACCTAAGGTGAAACCCCTCACTTTTCTAATAATTGGTTTTACAAAAGTACTATTTCACCAATAGTGCATGCATCCAATCCCATACAATGTGCCATATTTGACACCTCTAGCAATCACCATAGCACCTTTGAACATCTTTGCATCTTGCATCAGAAAAACACTACCTAGTGTGTGTATGAAAATATAGGATAATGATGAATAAAAATAACTGCTCAAAACACACCAATAGACATTAGTATCAAACA
>VDFB02164941.1:0-16380 GCA_007258455.2 Sequoia sempervirens | reverse complement strand
TTTCATTATATCCATAGAATCCATCCATGAATCACAAAAAAGCATGTCTAGCAGTTGAATCCATGATCATGTCAATATTAGGATGTGGAAAATCATCTTTTAAAGAGGCTTTATTCAAGTATCAAAAATCAGTGCACATCCTAATTCGATTATTAGGTTTTGCAACTATAACAATGTTTGAGATCCAAAGAGAATAATAAATAGGTTGAATGAATCCAAAATTAAGAATTTTCTCAATTTCTTCTTTAACATGCAAGGCCACATTAGGGTGCATTTTATAGAACTATTGATGAATAGGTTTAATATTGTTATCAAGGAAAATATTATTCATCACAATTTTTGGGTCAATTCTTGGCATATCAGAATATTTACAAGCAAATTTTTTAGGAAAATCATGAAGTAAAGTAGTTGTATCTTCTTGTTCTTCATCATCAAGGTACTTTCCAATTTTAATAACTTTATTGTTGTCATTTATGTCCATAAGCATGCCAATTGTATCTCCTAAAGGGAGTGCATTGGATATAGGACTTTTAGATTCCAAATTTTTTTCATTGATATCACTTGTTTCTTGCTTGGTAATGTTTATAGCAAGAGGAATGTGTTTAAGAGAAGTAGGCGAAGATGGGGTATCATAAACACCAAGTATGTGTTTCAAGGCCTAATCGCTATCGACATACAACCATGAAGGTGGGAGGGCTAGATCAAGCAAGTCAAGATGAGTAATGGTGAGTTTTTGTTGTGGTTTACATGTGATCACATTAATGTTTAAGGATGGTAGTTGAGTAGATTTAGTTGTCTTAGAGAAATAATATCCCAATCCCATTTTCATTTCTTGTGTATTAGGTTGAATAGGGACACAAATACCTTGTTCATGTTTTCCACACCCTTTTCTAGTATAGCCTATTTTTTAAAAAAAATTATAACCTTTCCCATAAAGTATTTCCATTTTGCATGGGGTAGGTGGGGATTGATAATCTATCTCATCAAAATTTCTTATGTATGTTGCATTTTCATTTGTATTGTAAGAGATAGATGTTTGAGATGACTATTCAAAATTTTGAGTGGACATGCATAGTGGTTGGTTGGTTAGGATTTTCACTTTGCTTTTGTGTAAGTGTGTATTTTCCCATAAATGAGGGTGTGAATTATAAGGATCCCCAATCATCACCAAATAATTTAGAGACCAATTTTGTATCATTATGTTCAATTTCAAGAGGATCAATGTTAGAGGTTGGAATCAATGTTTTCAAAGGACTTGTAACCCCTTTTTCAAGATGCAAATTTCAAGCTTAGGGTCAATTTCAATTTGATATATATGATTGTTATAAGCATACTTCATGATACGGTGATGAATTGAAGGCACTACATTATCTCATGAATCCAAGGTCAACCTAAAAGAAGATTATATGAGAGATCATAAGGCATGACATGGATAGGAGTCTACAAAGCGACCACTCCAACCGTAATAGGTAAAGTGATTATCCCAAGCAGTTTCTTTGTTGTATTATCAAATCCTCAAATAGAAACAAAATCAAGTATTATTTATGATCTATCCACTTCTAACTGATCAAGAAGGATCACACTACACACATTAAGGGAAAAACCATTATCTATGAGAATGAATTTGATACTTGTGTGATGAAATTGAGCAATGATCATAAAGGCATCATGTTTTCGTAACTCCAAAGGAGGGAGTTCATGTTGATGAAAAGTAATATCAAGACCATGCTTTTGGACAAGAGCTGCCACATCACTCAGAGTGGTTGTAGGAGGGATTATTATCTATTTCAAAGCAATTTGAAGGATGGTGTTGTAACTTGGGGAAGTTTGAAGCAATTCCCAAAGAGAGATTTTGGTAGGAGTATTCTTTAATTGCTCAACAAGATCATAGTCCTTTTTAGGTGGGTTATAATGAGGAGCACTAGGCGGATTAGGTAAAGGTGATGATGGTGGAATTATTTTTGGTGAGTGTGGGTTATTTCATGTGTTATATGTATGAGCAAAAATATCATTACTAGATTGTTGTGATACATTAGAGGGATGAAGGGGATGCAAGGGTGGGTAAAGGATAAGTTTAGGTTTATTGGAAGGACGAAGTGGATGTGAAGGTGGATAAAGGATAAGTTTTGGTTGAATTACATGAACGTCCTTAATGTTAGAGGTGTCACAAGAAACCACAGCAGATGAATTAGATGAGATGAAGTCTTAAAGAGACTCATCTAGCAGAGGAAAATCATCACTCCCAAAAGGTTGTAAGGGTGAACTATCATTAACTTGTTTAGTATGTTCAAAGAAAGCATTAGAGGTATGAACATTTGTTATTGCAAGGTGATTACCACAAACCTTAGCAGATGGCTTATGTGAGATGAAGTCTTGGAGGGCTTCATCTAACAAATCAAGGTCATCACAATCAAAGGGTTTGAGGGAGGGAGAGGATGTTCCCTTAATGGTTTCATCTAACTTATCAACATTATCACTACTAAGTGGATTGGATGAGATTTTCTTTTGAATTTCAATCATATGTTTAATTGGATCATTTGATGTGTTGTTTGATTGGTTTTGGAGATTTGCTATAGTTTCCTCAATGTAAGATGATATAAAAAGAATATAAAAGATAACTAAAAATGGAACTTGTAACATTCTAAGACTATCCATAAATGCCATGAAAAAAGATGAAATGTATGCTAAGAAAATAGAGAAAAATTAAACTAAAAATAGAAAGGAAATGACAAAAAAAAGAGATTCAATGCGAGAAATTAAAATCTAGAAATGCTGATAAAAAATTGTAAAGGGATTGATTCACCCTAGGTGGCAAATGAGTCCCAGGAGATGAACTTTTTAATGTTTCTTTTATTTTTTGTGTTTTTCTATAAAATCTAAACTTTGTACAATGCAAATTTAGAATGCAAATGCAAAGATGGAAAGGAATGCAAGAATTTAAAGTAAAGAATGCTTTTAATAATGCACAATATTTCTAAGAATCCTAATACAATGCAAGAGCCGATAATAATGAAGACCTAAGATGAAATTAGAAATGTAAATCAGAATTTTATTATGCTCTAATGTCGGGTTTACCAAAATGTGACATAGATTTTGGGAACCTAAACGCTTGCTCTTGCACTTCTAGGTTTTTTCACCTAAAAGGAGAGAAAGTTAGGTCCCAAAATGCTTATGTAACACTCAAATTAGGATGTATGCAATGTGATATGATGTAAATGATCTTAACTAAATGAAATTGACTAATTAAAATTAACTAAAATGAATGCAAAACTAAGATTTATGTGTTGTTTGAAAACAGAGTGTGACATGCAAAAGGATTGAAAATGATGAATGAAATGAATTTTTTCTCTAAACAGAAGGCTATTTCTCAGAATGTGTACATAGGGAAGGTTGTAGAGGACTAAATGAAAATCTAAAAAAGTTGATGAAATCTGAACTTGGACTGACTAGGACTCATTTGTCACCTTGGGAAAATCAGTCCTAGATCAGGACTTTTCTGCATAAAGCCTATTTTCTGACAGTTGGGGATCTAAAACAACAGCTGACTCAATTCTGCATCTTAGGTGGGACTCATTTTCCAAGCATGGTGAATCAGTCCTCTTTCTAATTTCTACAAACTCAAAACTTAGATCTGTACCTTAACACTTGCACAAATTTTTTTGACGAAAACCTAATTCTAGATCTCAGAAAAATCCTACCAAATAGCTTAAAAGAGTTGATCTAATAGGGGGTTTTCCTTGGTAAAACCCCTAGGTAGGTAATTAAACCTTGAATAGAGAAAAATATTCATAAACCATAGCCTTAGATGTATTAAAGACTAGGAAAAGTTGAATCATGACAAAAACCCTATTTTATTGCTCTAGACTAGGACATGCAAGAATAATTGAAAGGATGCAAGATATCTACCTTAGAAACCTTACAACACATGAAACATGGATAATAAATGACATGAAAATTCTAAATAAACACAATGCAAACCTTAGTTTGAAGATAGATTAACAATGGAAGATGGAATCAATAGGAAACCAAGTCCTTAGGCATAATTTGGTGGCTAATTGCACCTCTTCACCCTAGATTTCTTCATGATTCATCATAGGAATCCATCATCAACCATTTACAATGTTAGATCTTGACAATATTAGTGAGCTTCAAGACCTACAAAAACCCTAATTTGTTGTCGTAAAACTTCAACTTTTGCTTATGAAACATGTTGTAGAATGTTTTTTGCTCTTGAGATAATGAAAAATGATCAAAAGGGTTGTGTAAAATGAATTAAAATGTGTATTTATAAGCAACAACATCTTACTTTCCCATTAATTAGACCTAAGAGGCTGACATTCACTGGAAATAAAAGTTAAATTGATTAAATTCATGCTTAAATTTGAACTTTCGCTCAAAGGGGACTGATTTGCCACCCTTGGCGAATGGGTACCACTAGAGGGGACTTATTCACCCAAGGTGGAGAATGGGTCCCACTACTATTGTTTGAAAGTGGGTTGTTGGGGTATGATGCTATTAAATGTTGTTTGTTGGCTTTTATGTGATTTCACATTTGAAATGGGCCTCTAGATCAAAATTAATAGGTCTAAGGGGCCTATAAATGTTGTTTTGAAGGGGAAATGATGTGAAGGGGTCAAAAGTGGGTCTAATTATGTGCAAAATTGTCTCTTTTCTCAAGAGGGTCCAATTTTATATGGCATAATAATAAATACTTCTACTTTTTTGGGAGTCCACTTCTTCATTAATCCACCCATCTGACCATCCATATCCATCTTCTTTCTCTTCCGTAACCTTATTTCCTAAAGGTAATCAATAATTTCTCCACAATATTTGCAAAGATACTCCAAGATTTTAGGTATGTGCAACACAATTTGCTATATCTTTTTTTATCTTTAGTGCATTTCTTTAATTGTTGTAATTAAATATAGATATTTCACATAACGTGAAATTATACTTCACCTTGTCCAATCATACTTATTAACTAGCTTGTGTGGACACATGTTGTAAATTAGTTTGGGGGGAGTGTCAACTCATAAGTCCATTTGTCATCCATATTGGTGAATTTAAACTGAGCCAATTTGAATGATAAATTGATGTGATGGCTTGCATATGAGAGATGTCATTGAACTACTACCATTTCTATCAATAATACCCCTCATTAATGAAAATTTAATTGCCTAGTCATAATTTCAAATGTTACCCAACGAAAGTAATTTAGTGAGCTACATGACATTACCATTTAGGACGATAGAAAGAAGAATTGCGGGAAAAAGAAGTTGGGGTTTTTTTAGAAAGAGATTGTAGAGAAAAAAAAAGAAATTTAGCAGAGAGCTTGTTTGATTACAAACAACTAAACAATGGGAGGACAACTAATTCAGAGTGAACCCAGGGTTCATAATGTGGTAATGTAGGATGCACCTTCTTTAGCAAAATTTAGAAATTGTGGGTGGTTGGACTATTTCTTGAAGCTCAACAGTGACGATGAATACATTGCGCATGAATTTTTACAAACATTCTCTTAGGGGAAGGAAGTGGTAAAAGGATTGGAAGTGATTGTTACTGAGGAAATAATTGTGGAGGTAACAGGATTACCTACTGATGGTGAGCCATACCCTACTACAAAAGATGCAAGGTCAGCCAAAGCTGAATTTACTGAACCCAATGATCCTCTATTGGTGGTGGATAAACAGGGTACAAAAAGAACTTCTCTCCCTGAGCCATGTAGACAAGTAGCTGTCCAAATTGTTAAGTAAATCACTTTTAAGGGTTGCTAGTCATGCCTCCATTCCGTACACTTCAATATACTGAACCATATGAGGAATGTATGAAGAATGAATATGCCCAATGTGCTATATCATCTCCTTGCCATCATGGCAGCCGAAATACAAAAAGGTAGGGATAATTTTGTCTCTCACCATTTTTTAATAAAATTATTAGTTGAAAAATCTCTACATGAAGTATCTGATATGACATGGGAGGAGTTTTTAAACATTGATCAATTTAGACTAGAACATGTTAGAGGTCAACATCAACCTTGTAGGGTTAGGAGGGAAGTGAGGGCCATTGAAATTACTCTTGGAGCATCAACTTCTGGTGCAAACCCTAGTTCAAACCCTCCTATAGTTGAGCAAGTTGTTGAAATTGAGTCTTCTAAATTAGAACATTTAGTAGAGGAAAGTTCATCCTTAGATTTTGATGATAATGTCCTTGCTAAAACCCCAATTCAAACTAGGACTACCCTTAGGAGAAAAGAAGCACAAAATAAAGAAGAAAAAGTGATGAAAGGGAAGGCTAAAAAGAAAATGGTATAGAAAGCAATGCCCAACCCTAGGAAACAAAAGGTTGATAACACTGTTCCTCTTGTAGCCAAAGGGGAAAGAAAAAAACCCTCCTAAGGGATCAAAACTAGCTAGGCAAGCCACTAGTGCACCTCCAAAGAGAAGCCCTAGGCTTAGAAAAACACCTAGGGAGGAGATAGAAGCCCCAATGGGGAAAGTGAATGTTGAGGAAGAGGATATTTTTGAGGATCAATCAAATATCATTTTGGCAGAGCTTGTTGCCATTGCAGAACAAGTTGAGAACAAAGAACAAGATGAAGCTAGGAAACCTTGCAGTAAGAACAAAATGAAAATCCAGAGTTCCTGTAGCCAGAGTAGGATGAACAACCTAAATCATTGCAACTCGTGTTAATTGAACAACAAGAATTAGAGCAAAGGAATATTTTGGTAGGAATAGATAAACCCCTTACCTTTTCACGGAATGACATAGCTATGAAATTGTGGAGTGAGATGCAGAGAAGGGAAGAAGAATGGAAAAAAGAAAAGCGTAAGTTGCAAAATGTTATTAAAAAGAAAGATGCAGAGATTGAAGGGAAGATTGCCAAAAATTTTGCTTTGAAGGAAAGGGTAGATAGTGTGGTATATTTAATACCCAAAATGATAGCATGTAGAACTCCTCCTAAAGTTTATGCCCTGCACTTGAAGGAGTGAAATCTTTCCTTCAAGCTATTAAGGATCATTTCAGGTTTGAGTCCTACTTTTGATACTCCATATGAATTTTTCCAAGCTTATTAGCTTGTGCTTCCCGATGTTAAAAAATTGTTATGTGAATTATACTTGCACAATTATGTTTTGTCTGATGATCATGATTGGAATCCCTTGATATATATTGGGGACCTTCATTTAAGGGTATTTATGTCCTAGATTCAAAATGAGATTAGTTGGGGACAACAATATAGAATTTACAGGGAAAGGGAATTGCATACTCCCCTGCCTCTCAGGGTTGAATCTAGTAACCTTGGAGAAATTTTCATGACATGGCACAAAATTCTTTACCACCCTAGCTACAAAGCTAAGATTATGTCCATTAGAGAGGAAACCTATGAAGAGTATGAGAAGCTAGTTGAAACCAAAGGAAAATTAGTAATGGGATATTTAGCACAAAGGTGGAACAATTTTCCAGAAGAATTGAAACAGGCTAAACCCTATTCTTTCCAAAACTATGTTACATCATGTAAAAGGGTTGATAGGTACATATAGATTAGTATAAGGAAGCAACATTGTTGGCTTCCCTTGACATTTCAGCCACCTACATTATTGTGGCTCATGCCAAATTATAAGTTCTACCAATATGACATAGCTACAAAAAGGAAAAGATGGAACAAACTAGAGAGAAAACAAGGATTCTATTGGGATCTTGATTCAACCACTACAAATACTGATGTGGGATAGTTGGAAAAAGTTGACTTTAGGGCATTAACTAGGCAACATTTTATTGCTCCTTCTATTGGAGGACCAACTAAACATTAGGTTGGGGGGAATGATGAGATCAATTAATAGATCAATTTTGATAAGATCCATTACATATTTGTTGTTGCTATCCTATAATTTGACACCTGGTTGTTGATATTTTCCTTAAAACCATATAATTTGGACATAAGCTTTATCTTTGTGACTTCAATGATATTATCATGTTATGAGAATTATCTATGTTGAATTTACTAGTGGTTGAATGAATGGTACTAAGGTAATTATAGATATACATTTGTTTGTGTGTGCTAAATCTATTTGACAGGTTTCTACTAAAATGTTGATGTCAACAAAACCTGCTACATAGAAGAAATTCTTGCTAGTTGGTCAGTTACATAGAAGTCATGAAGTTGATCATTAAGAAGTTAAAGCGGGAAAAATCTCATGGAGGGGAATTACTAATTCAAATAAAATAATTTAACCACCTTTTTTAATGATCATATTTGTTGTTGAGAAAATATAGGGAGTGTGTTGCGCTATATTCCTTTTGAAGTGAGTCTTCTTTGGCCAATTTAGCACACGCATAAATCCCTCCATCTTTTTCTATGCTTTCAATAAGTGACATCCTCCTATTTTTATGGAGTCGATTGCCTAGGTAGTTAGGGATAGTTAGTAGTTTTCTCCCTATAAATAATGGTTAGATACTCCATTTGATAAGGTGGGATATTATGAGTTTATACTTGTGTTTTGTAGTTTTACAATTCTATTGTTGAGATGTTGTACGTATGATTTCAAGGAATAATATGACATTCTGAGTTGCTGCATTTGAGTTAGTGTAAGGGAAATTCATCCAAGGGGGCCCACTTGCTAAGAATTTCATCTATTAGTTTAGAAGTTATTTTTTGTTCAGTAGTTAGTTTTATTTCAACAACTATCTATTCTTGTATCCATTGAAATTCTATTATGTGTCTTGTTGATGGTGTTTTTTACACAATAACTCAGACAGAATATAGAATCCTATCTCTCTTGAAAGGTAAATCTCTATTAGCAAGCCTCAAGAGATAACCCCAAGGTCTCTAATGTCAGGTCTTGACAATGCAAAAACAACTCAGTGACAAATGTGAAAATGTTGGTAATCACAATGGGACCTTACTACAAGCAAAATATTGAATCTTGGTTTATTAGATCTAGCAATATAATGATACTTTAATTCAAACTCTGACTCAATGACCAAAGAAATAAAAAAAGGGATAAGCGTTTCAAAGAAATTTCTAAACTTAATACTAAATCTAAGATAAACAACGAAAATACCCAACACTCAAAATGGACCAATCCCTCAAAACTGATCTCTACTCGACCCAGATAAATCTACAATCTTATAGGGATAGTGCAATCTTCCAAGGTGTTAGGATTTTCAAATCATGAACATTAATTCAAATAACCCTATTGCAATTGAAATGAACAAACCCTCACAATCGAACTAAGTACAATGAATATGAAGTCAAGGTTAACTTTTCAAAGCAACTAACAATCAGTTGGTTGTGAAAAGTATGGACTGAGGGATTGCTGCAACATTCAAGTATCAAATCACAAAAATTATTGAATTAAATCTAGTCTAACTATTAACCAACTCAAAGCAATTTTAAAGATGGAAAAATAGGAACCATGCAAGAAAAAGAATACAAGTATGGCACCAAATCACAATGTCATTTCTTGTAGTCAAATTGTCCACTATAGCAACAATTCCAACTTTCTGTTACAATATTTGTTTAAGAGTAGCTACTCGCTAACCCTAGCTCTACTTAACTTGCTTCTAACTACTTTACTCTATTCTACTTCTACCTTCTAACTCTATTTTTCTATATCTACTTTTTGGACCTTTACAAATGAGGCGAAATGCCAAATATATAGAATCCTCCTAGAACAAAAACCCCTCAGCTCAACAAGAGTTTCAGAATATTAGTGTCACAACAACTTGGAATGGACCAAGAGAAACCCAAAGCAGGTCAAAGAAGCATTAAATGCACGTTCCATCCAAGTCGGTTTAGGATTCGCAATGTAGTTCAGACCAATGTGAGACAAGATAATAGGGAAGCACAAATCGTAATGCAACCTATCATCAACTCCCTTCCCTATTCTCCTTATTCTGACCCAACATTTCATGAACCTTCAAAAGCATCCCATCCACGTTAGCTACTAGTGGAAAAGGAAAAACCCTAAGTCAATTTTTGATGGATGCAATTTGTTCTCTTGAGTGCTTGACCGACTTATCCCAATCCACCTTATATTCCATATATTTATCAATAACTACTAGGTAGGTTGTCGCATCGTCCAATTGGTGCTCATAAATAGAATCATCATCAAGTGGTGCATAAATATCCTACCACCATTTTCTCAATTGTTCCAGACTTAAATACTTGGGTGCGATCTTCCTTCATCCTTTAATGATCTCGAAAAAGGCCATGGAGCCATTATAAACACCATTTAGGGTATCATCAATCTGCCTTCTTTGTTTATAATATTTTTCAACACCTTCTGCCACCCTACTATATTCATCCTGCATCCACCAAGAAAATCACAATAAAAACCATAGGAAACCAATGTTAATCCTTCAATACATCGTTAGAATGCATCCCATACAGTCAAGGTGCCATTAAATATCATATGAAGTGATCACACAAATTTTGGGTTTCGGGACCATCCACGAAATCTAAGCTAGAAAGGAATTTCAAGAAATTCCAGACTGATCAGATTCCAGCAGAATAACCCAGGAACACCTACTTAACTATCAAATATGATCATAATCAATTAATAAACTGCATGAGAAATCCAAATGTGACATGAAATAAACATTAAATGCATTACAAACTATTAACAAGTCTAGTTATGCTATGTTCCATTATATTTCATCAGAGTTCGTGAAAGTCTGTCTAGGGAGAATTTCCACAAAGAACGAGCCAAATAGGAGACTTCAAAAAATTAGGGAGACACCGAATTTTGGAGAAATTTGGACTCGGTGTAAATCCATGGATAAGGTGAGACTCTGAACCAATTAGTGTAAAAGCATGTATCCCAGCCAAACAAATTTCATTCAGGATGAAGTCACGCTGAGTGGGGCATGTCTTGCCGACCGGCGATGAGGAAATTCATGTTGATGAGAGACTTTCTCTTCAGGACAAAGTCACAGTGAATCCCTCTTGTCTCACCAACCATCAGGGTTTAAGCAATCACTTCGGCTAGACTAAAGTTTATCTAAATGATGTTTCAGCGAACTCGTAGAGTCTTGCCGACTGACAATGTAACAAACATATCGATATGACTAGCGGGTAGTCAGGGTAGAGTCTTGGCGAACGACTCTGGTCTTGCCGACAGGATACAAAAGACCTTAAATGTGAGAAAGATATTGTCATGGTGATCAAATATGAACCTAAGAATACTTTCGGCCAAAGGCTTTGAACTCAGCCAGAGGTCTTGTCGACCACGTAATGTTTTGCCAACATAGAGTCTCATCGGCATAAACTCTAGCCGACAACATGTGATCTTCCTGAAAGAAGATCAAGGCCCACCAAGAAAGGGAGGCTCCGTCATGAAGTCTCGGTGAACATTGGTAGTCTTAACAAAAGCAAAGGTCTCGAAAAGAGTAGTGAGCTTGTCGAAAGGTCTCACCGGAGGATGGAAGTCCCAACGATAGAAAAGGAAAATCGGTATGATGAATGGAGCTCACTATGACCTTTTGCTGATGGATGCTTTTTTTGCTGACAGAAATACTTTTCTGCGTGAGAATTACATTGTCCCAGTGATCAAATAAAAACATACGAAGGGCTTCAGCGAGATACATGATGACTGGTATGACATCTCGTTGACTTTGAAGGGTCACAATGAAGAAAATTCGAAAGGGACGGATTATCCCAGAGGGACGAAGAAATCCTGTATTATGACGCAAAGTCATGACTTGACCCAAACACCGAATCAATCATGAATTTCAAACATTTGAAATTAGGGAAAGTTAGGGATGGACCTTCTATATACTCTCTCAACATTCTAAGCCAACTCAAGAGCACACTCAAGATAAATGACGATGCCCTAGGTTAAAGCCCCATACAGCCGCCATTAAAGCACAGGCGAGCTCAGGCTTAAAACTTTCGACTACCCCAAAAATGCTACTAGGGAAAATTCACGACTTCCAAATCATGAATTCTCATAATGTGAATGAAATGATGAACTTAGGACTTGTTTGGAAAACCATAAATCAAACAGTTAACACGCAACCCTAGTCACGAGATTGTCCAAATAATCCAAAAAATATAACCCAAATAAGGATTTATAACTTCAACGCGCTATCTAAAATTATCAATGCAAAGTAAGGAAATCAAAACATACCATTGTGACATAGGAATTGATCTCAGAAATAACAAATGTTTAGCTCAATGGCATCCATAGAGAGCAGATGTTGGAATGTGCAATGAATTGCCACTAAATTGATCAATTCAAGCCCAAATGTCCCTGTGATAGGTCGAAATAGGTGTTAGAAAACAAGTAACAAGTTAAAGAGTGCAAATAAACAACTTAAAACAACCTACACTTCGAGATTAGCCTAAGTTGGAAACAAAACAAGAAAAAGCCACGAAATGGAACTTTATACCTTGTGTTGAGTCGATCCTTTGGTTGGCCCTTCGATCTTGGATGTGTATGCTCCTTGGATGGCAAGATGCAAGCTAGATGAGGATGTGAAGATGGATGCAAGTGGATGAAAATGTGAAAATGACTAAGTGGAGGTTGAGAAATAAAACTGCAAGAGTTTCATTAGTACAAATGATCTCCAAAATGAGAGAAAGAGGGGTATTTATAGGATTTTAGGAAACTTAGGAAACATCTGCTGAGATTGATCCACTGGGGCCGACGGGCGATGTAGGCTAAGGTGAGTTGAGAACTCACAAGCCCTCAAGATCTTCTGACATGTGGCATGTGATTTGTATTCCTAAAAAGGTGAAGTGGACATGAGGTGGAAGGATAGGACATGACATGGAGAGGGGGGTACAAAGTACCTTGGATTGGACAAGATCCTCATAGCGAGGTCCCTTTGTCCCATGTGGGTGAGAGGACAAGTGGGGAATCAAGAATTCCCTCAAACATCTTTATGGGGGAGATGGGAAAAGAATCTAACTCCAAAGGGCATTGGGATAAAAGCGTGAATTCAAAATTCACATGGGAAGCAGGAGTGAGCCTAGGATAAATAAAAAGGAATTAAAAATTCCTTGGGGGATGGGGAGAGTTGACTAAAGGGGGTGATTAGGATTGTGCAAGTACTTGATTAGATTAATTAATGAAGATTAGAAGAGAGTTAGATCTCACATGTGACTTGATGTGACAAGTCAAAGATCACATGGGGAAGAGAAAAGGAATTTAATATTCCTTGGAAGGATAAAAGGAATTAAAAATTCCTTGAGAGGTTGATTAAGCTAGTTAGTGAAGGATTAGAGGATGGTTAGGTGGCTAAGAGAGATTAGATGCCAACTTGCAAAAGTTGGAGGATGTGACACCTCCTAATCAAGGATTAGGCATGTGCACATCCTAATGATGGGATTTAGAAGAAGGATTAGGATAAGATAAAAATGATGGAGGATGTGACATGAAGGGATTAAATAAATGGAATATTTATTTAATTCAATTGATGGAAGGAGGAATAAAGATATAAGGTATTATTGATTAAATACCTTAGGGATTTGGCAGAATTAAAGGTATTAATTAAATAATAGTAGTATTACTTAATTAACAAAAATAAGACGAAAGGGGATGAATTTGGATAAATTAAGTGTCCAAATTTAGACGTCTACATTTTTCCCCTCTTTGAGATGGTGTGACAAAGCAGCATCATTTCAAAGAATATTAAAACATAGAACCTAGAAGAAGATGGTTAGATTGGGAAAGATGCCCCAATCATTCAAAGGAGTGACTAGGAAGGGAAATGATGAAAATTAGAGATGAAGGATGCCCCTTGAGAGATGATGCTGGTTCAAGAGAACAATTTCCGTGGGCTCTCAAATGGATGAGATGATGCGGAGTTGAAGAAGAAGATGCAACCGATGAAGATGGGGAGGGGAGCGTGATGAAGGATGAATGGATGGGGGGGATTTGAGGATGAGAGATGAAATGCAATCTAAATGAAATTTTCCATCATCGGAGCACTGATTTTTGCTATAGCATAAGACACAAGACGCCAGGGTATGAAGAACCAAGGCGGATTAGTGTCTAATGCAAAAAACAAACATAACAAACAAGAAGGCTATCCCAACACCCCAAAGTCACGATGACCTTGGTCGGGCCAGGTATTGGGATAACCACAAGCACGCAAGGATGCCCCAGCGTAACACAAGACCTCAGGGATCTTGGTGGGTACTACGTGGGATAACCAAGAAGACAAACAAAAAATCAAGATACACCCCTATGTTGACGAGTCAAAGCACACCATGATATGATGGATCAAGGCGACCATGACAAGTGATGATAGGGAGCTCAAAGGATAAACAAAAGCCAAACGCATCAAAAGATCATAATTAATTTCAAACGTCCTTTGCCATAGGATCAATCAAGGGGATGGATGGGATTGATGAGGTCTGTTAGGAAGGATGCATCCTGTTGAGACCGATGATGGATACTAAATTAAAAGATTGATATGACGCAAGATATTCAGAACTGATTGGATATGATGATACAAGTGGATCTTGTTTGTTAAGAGCCAGCTAGATAAGGGCATAGCTTGACGATGCGACACGAGAGACATGACACAAGATAAGAGACTTCGATGGAGGGTAAAGACGGGACAGACAATAGCAACAATGGTTGAAGACTGATGATAGATGATAAAGGACAAAGTAGAAAGACCAATGATGGAACGATAGATGAGAGACGATAAAGGAGCCCCGGGGGTTGATCAAGTGATCGACCTTGCCTACGTGAAAGCGCAGGGGCAACGTAGTTCGACAAAAGGCTGACAATAGACCATGATGGAGATTTTGATGGATGACCAAGATAGGATGGAGAGCAGGAGAAAAGTGGACAGTATCGATCGATGATGGAGGGAATATGATAGATGATAGAGGATGGACAAAGTAGAAAGATTGATGATGGAACCCCGGGGGTGGATCAAATGATCAACCTTGCCTACGTGAAAGCACAGGGGCAACGTAGTTCGACAGAAGGTCAAAGACAAGTGATGGATGAGAGATGATGAGACAACCCTAGAGAAGGGGAAAAAATGATTGGACGGACACGATGGGACAAGATAGACCTAGTGGATTGGATTGGAGGATAATGACTAGACGTAGCTCAGGGATGGGATAGTTATTCAAATTATCAAAAGATGAATTGGGCGAATGACATGCCATATAGATGAATGATGAAATGATAAGATAGATGAGATAGGATAGGAGATTGAAAAGATGTGTAAAAGAAGAAGTGATGATGATGAGGTAGATGACATTGGATTGCGTGGGGAAAAGCCTAGAGCTAGATACCAATGACAAGGGATTATGAGATGGGATGAAGGGAGAGGATGGGGGGAGGAAAAGGATTGTTTGGGTGGATTGGATAGAGGGATAAGGATTTGGATGAGGAAAAGGTGACCAGATGGATAGATTACTAATCCTTGGAACTAGAAGGTGAAGGGTGGGAAAAGATGGAAGATTACGATTGATGAGGGTTTGAAATGATAGGATGTTTGATGAAGGTTTGAGATGATAGGAGGTTGGATGAAGTTTTGAGATGATAGATGAAGGTTTGAAATAAATGAATGGTTAGATAGAATGAGTGAAAGGATTGATTAGAATGGATGAATAGGACAAAGTGGAAGAATATGGAGGGAGAGATCTTAAGACTTTGTTCGATATCCCAAGATCGTGACTGCAGATGGATGAAAGCTCAGATTAGGGGTTTGGTTAAGCTCAGATTGGGATAAGATGAAAGTTTAGATTAGGATTGGAGTGAGGATGAGAATGATTGGAGGATGTGATGGGATGAATTATACACCAAGTTCTGGGGTCGAAGGGGCGTAAAGTGTTGACAATCAAATTTTTCCCGATTTGGCAATTTTCAAAAATTGTCAAATTTTGCCATTTTAGGAAATTTCACGGTTGTATGTTTGAGAGTCCCAATTTTTTCCAAAAAATACCCATTGGTGAGATAGGATGAATTGCCAAATAACATCCCAGATTCGGGATATGCATTTTGAGTTATGAGCGAAAACAATTTTTCAAAAAACATTAAATTGGGATTTTGGGGGTCAAGATGAAAGTTTGAGGCCCCAAAAATGGGTCAAAACGGCTGGTTGGGAAACCACTCATTAGCTCAAAACGCAACCACCCGTCAAATTTCAGCTCAAACGGACACCCGAGTCAAAAGTTATGGCTTCCGGAAGTTTTAGTGTAAAAATCAAAACCCTTAAAAATATAGTTTTTCGATAAATTTGGAAAATTCCAAGACATGGGTTTTGTCCGGGGCGTCGAAAGGAAAAATGGGTAGAAATTTTTTTTTGTGGGCAGCCTTGGTTTTCGCGCTAGAGGGGGAAGAAGGACGTCGGCCACGTGGACAAGTCCGCCGCCGCAGGCGGACGGGTCCGCCGCAGGCGGACGGGTCC